>OZJO01018303.1:0-21808 GCA_900406225.1 Acrobeloides nanus | reverse complement strand
ATCGAAAAATCACCATTTTTCAAGAATAAATTAGCTTTAACTCAAAAAATTTCTGTACTAACATACCAAACCCAATATACCACAATGTTCCTGGGAGTCTGGACTACAAATTTTTGAACGACCAAATTAGGCAGAAAATTGTCTCAGGATTATTTCACGTTTTCTTTGACAATTTTCCGGCAACATTCAAAGCCAGGACGGGAGATAAAGGCACACAAGCAAGAGTTTGAAAATAAGTACTCAAAACCAAAACACGGGACTAGTAGACGACAGCCAGCAAGGCATGAAACTGTCGAGCTACCAGAACCGAGACCAGCGACATGGCGGCCAGCAAGGCATGAAACCACCACGTCGCCGACCTAACTGGTCTATAAATACAAAAAATGCCAAGAACCGAGACCACTAGCTCGACAGCGATCCGCCGCCGATCTAACGGACTATATTTAATTAATTGAAAGAAAAAAGATTGAGTTTGAATTATATTTAAAAAAAGATGGTTTAGTTTTACTTTACGAGTCCAAACTGCGTTTACGAGTCCATAGATACTTTATGAGTCCAAGCGTGCTTTTACGAGTCCATAGATACTTTACGAGTCCAAGCGTGCTTTCACGAGTCCATAGATATTTTACGAGTCCAAACATGTTTTTACGAGTCCAAGCATGCTTTTACGAGTCCATAGATACTTTACGAGTCCAAGCATGCTTTCACGAGTCCAAGCATGCTTTTACGAGTCCATAGATACTTTACGAGTCCAAGCATGCTTTTACGAGTCCATAAAAATTTTACGAGTCTCAAAATTTTTTTGATTATTTTTTTGTAATTATTATTTTAGGTGGGTCAACCACCAAATGCACTTTGTGGATCCAGATGATCCCATTGTTCACACTCAATCGATCAAAGGCACTTGGTCAGTGCTAAAAAAATCCTTGAAGAACCTTCATGGTTCATCTCCTGAATTGCTTCCCACCTACTTATATCAATATTGTTTTAGACGTTATCATAATAATAAGAATATATTTCAACATTTACTTAGGAGATCCGACTTTCTTATCCTTTATGATTTTTAACCGATAAAAAAAATAAATTTTGATATAAAATTCTATGGACTCGTAAAAACATGTTTGGACTCGTAAAATATCTATGGACTCGTGAAAGCACGCTTGGACTCGTAAAGTATCTATGGACTCGTGAAAGAACACTTGGACTCGTAAAGTATCTATGGACTCGTAAACGCAGTTTGGACTCGTAAAGTAAAACTAAACCCGAATAAACATAAGGGGACCAAGGTGATTTTTGAAAATTTTTTGAAAAAGTCGAAAAAAATCATCTTAGTCCCCCCCTTATGTTTTTTCCCGCCCGCAGAAAGTCACAATTTTCGGGGGGTGTTTGTACACGTTGTCTGGGAGCGACACTTCTGGTAGTTCCCTTGTAAGCTGAAGATGTGGTTGTGGCGCATCGTTCAGCTAATGGAAAGATAGATCGAAACCAGGAAAAATCACAAGAATCATAAATTTCGGTCGAGCGCCGCGATCTTTCATGAGAAATAAGCAGTTTCTGATCATTTTTCACATAAAACAACCGCGTGTCTCGTCTAACTTGAAATAACCGCGCATTGACTTGGAAAATTTAGGGGGGACATGTTCAAGTATGCATGTCACTCCCTATTGAGGTCAAAACCATATGAGACTCTTATGATTTTTGTAATGGTTCTTAAAGGGGTACAAGGGGCCCTTAATCCAAAAATTTTTTCGAAAAATGACCTTTTAGGGGTAAAAATAGGGTAACAATCGATTGTGCATATCACCGTCGCGTGAAAATGCTTATGATGACCTTTTTCACTCATTTTGCCTTTTGTTTAACTTATCCATGTGTGTTATAGAAAAATATGGATTCCAGGTGCCATTTAACAACCAAAATAATAATGTACTAGATGTTTAATTCTTCCTACAAATCCAAAATTAGAACGATGCATGTTCATGATAAACACGTGGTCTAAATTCAAATAGAATAGAATTCAAATAGAATTTCATTCGCAAATTTACATAATGTAGGATTGTACTAAACATCCCGATCGATGGAAGGCGTTATAAGGAGCTGAAGAAATTATGCCAGTACCATTGAAATCCTTAGCATTGTTAGGCAGGATTTATACTTTCGTCGCATTGTGACATGTCGCGCGACGCGTCGCAGAGCAATTACATTTATAGTGCGAACAATTTTTCCAATGTCGTTTATAGTTGCTGTCGCTCGACAGCCTGCGACGTCGCAAGTACTGACCACGACATCGCGCGACTCGACACAAGGCCGGGTGGCAAAAAATTTGGCTGCAAGCGTGATTCGAACCCGTGACCTTGTGACCACTAAGCCTCTGCTTTGTCACTACGTCACCGAGGCTTGTTGATGGAGAAACTTCTTTTCAAACCAAGTACTATCGCGCGACAGACTATAAACACCAACTAGCGACGCGTCGCGACGGAAGTATAAATGGTGCCTTAGGATATTGTTCTAACTATAAGGTTGACGAAAAAATGGGTGGCTTTTATCGATCTAGTCCATTTTTGGTGGTCCTGGCGCTATTTGCTCTTGCGTTCGGCGGTTTTGTCCACCCTGGATTACTTCATACCCAAGTCGACTTCAATCGGATGCTTGAAGTCAGCCTGGGTGTGGAGTAATCCATGATTGGTGGATCACAATTTTCTGGAGACCCCTATTTGAACGAAATTGTCAACGACTTTAGGATCTATCAAGGAGCTCTAACTGTGTTTCAAGTGTCAGCATTGTACTCTAGTGGTGCTAGTGGATAATCGAATTCATTGCTTATAAGAAGAAATTGCTTTAGTTATGATTTTTATCTTATCTTTTTCCCCTACACTTTTCTTATGTTCTCAAAAAATAAAGTTATTCTATCATCATAAGTTAAAAAAAAACAAAGAAATAGTAGTTGTTCTATTAGGTTGTTTCATAAGTTTTTGTGGATCAAAAAAAGTTGATTTATCTTGTCAGACACAAGCGTTTTCGACAATTTTTCTCATTATTATAGAAGAGCACTTGCTCTATAAGATACTATAAAAAATTTTATTCGTGTTTACTGTGCCACTTATGTGTCGTGAGGAAGAAAGCTTACTTTCGATGCCCCCAACGCTGGATTACATAGGTCGAAACTCTGCGACATCTAGACAAAAGACTTAAGTGGGAATCGAACCCACGACTTCTGGTGAATCGGACCAGTGCTCTACCACTGAGCTACACATATTGAGCCAGTTGGCAAATTCACTTATCACTCATGTTTACACTTGATTTGCAGCGAGTAAATCGCAGCGAATTACTCGCCGCGGTACTCGCAAGCATATTTACCACACATGTATATCCCCCTCCCCCTGAAATTCGGGGAGGGGTCGTTCGCAGCCCGCGGGTCTACGGCCCGCGAAAAAAAATAAGGGAGGACCAAGGTGATTTTTGAAAAAATCTTAAAAAATCACTTTGATCTCCCTTATGCTTTTTTCGCCCGCAGAGAATAGTGTGTCTATTTGTCCGGTCTAACTTTTTCCTGCATTAGTTTTTTTAGGGGGAATCGACTCAGAATTTTGTTCTGAGTCCAAAAAATTGGTCCCAACTCTGGGAAAAATCATCTATGAGGTCTACTGAACCCCTCCCATAAGGGGGAAAAATATGCGAATTTCAAAAAGTTCTCCAAATTGGCTAATTTTTTGTACTCGGGGGTTTCGAGTATGATGAACACAAATCCGAAGGAATTGTTGAATTTGGACCTCAAGCGGACCCCTTTGGAAGGGGTATAGAAAGGTCGAGTGCAGCAGGAATGCGAGACCGAGCGCCGCAAGCAATCTCTCTGGACGAGGGGAAAGGAGAAGGGATAAATGAAAAAAGAGAAGGGAGAAAAGAGAAATGTAGAAGGAAGAAGGAAAAAGAGAAGGAAGAAGGGGAAAGAAGAAGAGATTAAGAGAAGGGGGACGGCAAAGTTAGAAGGGAGAAAGAAAAGGAGAAAGGAAAAAGAGATGGAATAAAAGAAGGGGAAAAGAATAAGGGAGAAAGGTACAAAGGAGAATGGGAAAGGAGAATAGCGCAATGGATAACGCATCGTTCTACGGAAACGTAGGTTGCAAGTTCGACTCCTTCATTTCTAAAAAATTATTTTGCAATTTAAAAATTAATTTTTATGTCGGATTTAAAATTTAATCTACAGCATATTTATGCAATTTTTCCAGAAATTTCTTAAATTTTATTAGTAAAATGACTCAATTTTCGACTGCTTTCTCGCCTCTTTTGACCAACCGTTTTCTTTTTTCATCTCGCCTCTTTACCAGACTATTTCAATATCTATATCTCCTCGAGCCTGATACACTTTTGACAGTCTGGCACCCCAACTGCCTCTCAAAATCACATTCACTTCCACCAACTGCCCACTCAACACCATCCGAAACAACTGGCATTATTCATCGCATCCGAGCAGAACAATTTTCGGCCGAATTTTTCTATTTACAGGCGCTATTCTTAAATTGTATGTGTGTGTATTCCCAGTTTGTGTGCATAGTGTAAGGGAAGAGTGAGCACACTACCCGTCTTATGTCTTACATTTTACATCTCAATTCTTTGGCTTTGTCCGGCAGCATCTCATATAATTTCGCGAAGCGATCTTCTTTTCTTCCGCTATCGAACGGACCGCAATCTGTACAACAATGATCAGCATTGTTTATAGCAAATGAGGATGGACAAACGTGCTTTTGTTTACTTTTTTCTGTTTTTTGAATTTTTGTCATTTTTTATCAATTTTTGAAGGTTTGACAATTTGTGAGCTCATCAAAAATAAACTAGTTTTAAAGTAAATGAATTTTGTTAAAGGGGTGCAGATCGAGGCCCGATCTCGGTTGGAAAAAAATTTTTAAATGAATTTCTAGGGGTAAAATAGCACAAATACCCTTAAATTGCCTGAATCAGGGTCAGAAAAGCGTTTTTATGCTCTGAAAATGGTTGCAATCGATTCCCTGCATAAAATTACCCCTAGAAAGTCATTTTTAAAAATTTTTTTCGACCGAGATCGAGCCTCGAACTGCACCCCTTTAAGAAACAAAGGATTACAAGGAACACTATCAACTTGCCCCCTCCGATTTTGCCGAAATCGAGCTTAAGAGATTCCTTATACCCGACTTGATTATAAAATTTTTTGAAATTATCGGCCCATGCGGCTTCTTGGTCGAGATATGAGTGTTTAAAGTTCGCAGAATATAAAGTAAGTTGAATTACTTATTAATTTTGCCTGCATCAATAAGATTTTATTTGTATATTGAAACGAAAATATCGAACATTAGAAAATTTCAAATTTACCGACCCGTTTGGGGCGAGCGATAGCTCATTAAATTCCTGAGACCATAAGGAATTCAATGGGCTATCGCTCGTCCCAAACGGGTCGCTAAATTGTGAATTTTCTAATATTCGATATTTCGTTTAAATATACTAACCTTTATTGATTCAGGCAAAATTAATAAGTAATTCAACTTACTTTATATTGTGCGAACTTTAAACGCTCATATCTTGATCAAGAAGCCGTATGGGCCGATAATTCCAAAAAATTTTATAATCAAGTCGGGTATGAGGAATCTTTTAAGTTCGGTTTCGGCAAAATCGAAGGGGGCAAGTTGATAGTGTTCTTTGTTAGCCTTTAGACTTAGGCTTCATATTCCATACATAACACATCCGGTTTAGAATTTTTGCAAAATGTGATTTTTTTAAATACTAAGATGTATTGATCTTTAAATTTGTTTTTACCTTTTGCTACTATGCTTTTTTATATTTTTTCATACTTTTTTAAAAATTTATAAACATTTAGGGTACTTTTCATTACACCTTCAAATATGGGCCGAGAAAGTCGCCCACGTGATCCCGAAGAAACAGAAATTGAACATGTCGACAGAGGGCTTTCCAATTGGAACTCGCTCAATATCAACTGTAATTTTTCAATTTTCCATAAAATTTTTTATAAATCAATTTTTTAGTCCAAAATGAGCGCATAACCAGAATTACTTTGAGCCACAATAAGCTCACTACGGTGCCTCCCAATATTTCGGATTTGGTTGGCTTAGAATATTTGAATTTGTGGAATAATCACATTGAAGAGTTACCGCCGTCGATTTCCTCACTGCCAAATTTGAAAATTTTAAATGTGGGGTAAGAATAATTTATAGAATGACAGAAAAATTTTAAATCGAATTTTTGGCATAGATCAAATGAAACGAAAGGTTTGAAACGATGTCATTTCCAGACGTCGTGAAACGGGTTTGAATTTGTCTGAATATTGACACGAAAGCCCTGAATTTGGTTTCGTTCCATTATGTCGTTTCATTTGTATCATTTTATTCGATCGTTTCTTTTCCAGGCAAATTCAAACTTGTTTCCGGCGCCATCTGGAAATGAATGAAACGAACGCAGATGGAACGCGAACACAAATGAAACGACATAACGGAACGAAACTAAATTCAGGGTTTTCGTGTCAATATTTAGACAAATTCAAACCCTTTTCCAGACGATTGCCGGACGCAATCTGGAAATGAATGAAACGATGTCATTCCCAGACGGTGTCCGGAAACGGGTTTGAATTTATCTGAATATTGACACGAAAACCCTGAATTTGGGGTATTCGATTGTTTCATTCGTATCGTTCCATCCTCTTCGTTCCATTAGAGTTTATGCCGAATTTTTGAGCAAAACTTCAATTGAAGTGCAAAAAATTTTTCAGTATGAATCGCCTGAACAAGCTGCCCCGAGGATTTGGCTCTTTTGCAAAATTGGAAATTTTGGACCTCACTTACAACAACTTGAAAGAACAAAGTTTGCCCGGAAATTTCTTTTTCATGCGTTAGTCCGTATATTGAAACGAAAATTTGAAATTATTCATTTTAGCAACTCTCCGCGCCCTCTACCTGGGTGATAATGATTTTGAAAGTTTCCCTGAAGATGTCCACAATTTATCGAATCTTCAAATTTTGGTGTTGCGTGAGAACGATCTCATCGATCTACCTCGTCAATTAGCAACACTAGATAAACTCAGAGAGTTGCATATACAAGTATGTTGTCTAGAGATATTCAAGCTACACAACGTGACAATCCTTGTCACTAGCTAGAAATATGCGAATTTTGAGTACGAATATCAATTGTTCATAGTGACAATTAGTGATGGGACGAAATCGAACGAGATCGGTTCTCAAAATTTTTTCTTTTTGTTTTTGACATTTTTCATAAAAAGAAAAAATTTTGAGAACCGATTTCATTCAATTTCGACCCATCACTACTCCCCCCCCCCACCTTCTCTCAACCAAAACTCACCTTGTGTGCATCCAATTTTGTCCCTGATGTTCAGGGTACATAATGAAAAATCTATAAACGAAGCCTTGATTTTCAGGATTTTCGCGTCAATCACACCAAATTTTAAAAGCATTTAAATTTTAGGGCAATTGCCTAAAGTTCGTGTACACCCTAATTAATTTCATGAGAATCTTCTTCATGATAGAAAACTTTTCACAAAAAGTGATGTTCTACAAAGTTGTTCCTGAGATCACGACGAACAACTTTGTAGAACATCACTTTTTGTGAAAAGTTTTCTATTATGAAGAAAATTCTCATGAAATTAATTATGGTGTACACGGACTTTAGTGACACCCTGTAAGCATTTTAAATTTTAGGGCAATCGCCTCCAAGTCGTTCCACCCGAACTCGGCGCGCTCGACCTCATTGATAACAATAAGAAACAATCGACGAAAACCCTGCGTGTCGAAAACAACCCTTGGATCTCGCCGCTCAAAGAAGCCTTTCTTCGTGGTGGAGTAGACGAATTCTGGACCTATGTCCGCAGTGACAACTACAAACGTTTGTATGACACCCATCCCAAGGGTGTTGGCTCACCACCGCCAAAGAGGAACAAGGACAAGAAAATTAGTCGAGGACGTGGCACTACTCCATGCTAGGACAGGTCACAAGTCGAAGATGATTTGTGGGTAAAATGGAAAAATCCCTTCCCTCCTTATTTTAAAGGGCTTGGAAGAAAATTTGTTTTTAAGCTTTTTTTAAATGAATTTTATTCAAATTTTGGCATGAAATCGCAACCTTTTTGATGTTTTATGTAAATTTTGGCAAAATAATCAAATAGGGAACAAATCTTCGGCAGGCATGTTCAACAACATCATTGACAGTTGAAACCCAAAAATTTGACAGTTATTAAACATGTTTGATCTTCAGAGTTTAAAAATTTTAACCGCGTTTTTTCTGCAAATTTAAAAATCTTCGACTTGTGGCACCGAACTTTATATTTTATTCAATTTATATATTCTCATCAAATATGCAAATTTTTCTGGTCTTCTATGCAATATAAAATATACCTTACATTGAAATTTTTGCAATATTTTATTTTCTACCGTCAAAATTCCAAATAGGACAAATTTTTAAGTGCCAAAAATTGATCTATTTTTGATATATTATAAATATATTTTTCCTATCTCACGTTGCCTTAATTGCCATTATTTTTGTAAAATTGCAATTTTAGTAGAGCAACTATGATCCAAACCAATGTTCACTGTTTCAGTAAAAATAGCCTATTTTTGTAAAAAGCTCGAACACAGGATCGCGGATACTCTACTATATTATTTGAAGCAAAAATAATAAATATTTAATACACAATCATTCAAGTTCATATCACAAGTTAAAAAATAAGCATTCAGAGTAAAGGTAAAAAAAATCGAATTTTTAAACAAAAAAATTTTTTAAATTAAAAAAAATCAAATTTTCATTCACAAATCCAAATCAGAAGCAAAAATATTAGATCATCCGAAAAATAAGATAGTTCGAAACTACACGCAATCAATTCATCGCATAAAATTACGTCATAGTCAACTTTGCCGATTTTGGTTTTTGAAAAGATTCTTGCAAATCAGGCAATTTAATTTCTTCATTTGCAAGAATGGTTTCAATAAACAAAATCGAGCAAATACGATTGGATAAGTTGGCTATTCCAAAATTAGCCCCAGGAAGGCTGTTTTTTTTCTTTATCTGATTTGCGAAACAAATCGGTTATTTTCCGAACGTCAAAAGTCCCACTATCTGAACTTACATACAGATAATAACACTGGGGATCGATTTAGTGGGTCCAACCCCCCCCCATACAACTTCATTTCGAACTATTTCCTAGATAATACGCTTTTGCTCTCCTCGATCACGCCGCCGTGCAATAAGAATTATCTAAGTAAACCTCAAAAATTGCCAAAGGACATTAAGATAAATTAGATAAAAGAATAAAGACAAATTACAATAACTTAACTATATATAACTTCACAAACAAAATAGGGTTAAAATATTTTTTGGATAAAATATTTTGAAGATAAATGAGCCAATAAATCAATTCTACATCTATTTTTAGTCATAAAAATAAAATCCCGGGCCCATTTTTGAGCCCAATAACCCTATTTTATTAAAATTTACTATAAGAAAAATAAATAGTAACTAGTATAAAAAGTACAAAATAGCACAAAAATACAACAATCAAGATTTTTTCCTATTAGTTTGTTGCTTCCTTTGTCTTCTCCGATGCCATCCGTCTTGAGGCAGTGTAAAAGTGATATGTAGACGGTCCAAAATATCGATTAGTGACTTCTTGGGGATTTTTCGGACCGGATGCTCAGACTTGGATAGCGCTTCGGTTATTTCTTCTAAAGAAACAGGATGAAGTAAGAGGATATCATTATACAGTTTCTCATTTTCGTTCATTCTTATCCATTCCACAAATAGTTCTTGTAATTTGTCAATGTCCTAAAAATTTTGTCGAATAAAAAATGGGTTAAAAACAACCTTGATCTCTGGTTTCAGAAATCGATTTTTAGTTCCAATTTTGACCAAAAATTGATTGACAAATAAAAAATTCTACCTACCTTTGGCAATTTTTGAGGTTTACTAGGAGAATTTTCCTGTGAATTATCTTTATCAGAAAATAGGCACGATTCTTCCACATTTTCTTCTAAACTCTGATTCAATAAATCGTTCTCTTCCATAAATTTCTCTTCACTGAGCCGCTTCATTGGAATCTTTTCTCTTGACCGGGTTGTTGTTGGGGTGTCGAGTTCCACCACTGAATTATTGATTGAGAAGGCGCCTTAAATAGGCAAAATTTAAATTTTCTCTACCTGGATGAGTGGTATTGTAAATTTTAATGAGTGTCTCAATGGCCTTCTTTCGCCCCATGGGTCTTAGACCGTATTTGGCGAGTTCGAGCTGAAATTTTTTAACGGTAAAAAATGGATTAAAAAAGAAAATTTTTTAAAATGGTACTCTAAATTTTGGCTCCGTAAAATATTGAATATTCTAAAAAATCTTGGTCAAATCTTGATAAATTTTGCCAAAGATTTGACCAAGACTAAGATTCTTGATCGTGGTTGACAAATTTTGTGTTCCACCAATATTTGACCAAAATCTTGTTAGGGTACTTTTGCCGATCTCTATATTTAACCTATAAAACAAAACATTATTTTACCTTAAGCTCGTCATTACTCAATCCTTGGAAGTTCGGCAGTGGCGTAATGTCCGTAGTTTTTAAAATCTTCACAGCGGAGCCCAATTTTTGCTTGATTTTCACAGCCGTCGCAACTCTGATTGGTCTTGAAAATTTGTTGACTGGAGTACTGGTACTTGGTTGTAGTGCATCGAATAAATTTTTGGACTCCGATTCTGGCTTTTCCTGCACGAGCTTAGGCGGAGATTTTTCGGCATTTAAAGCGTGGATTAGTGCTGAATCATCTCTGAAAAATAGGAATCAATTTTTAAGCTAAAAAGATGAAAAATTAAATTTAAACACATTCTGAGCAAAATTTTTGGTACCACCCCATTTGCCCCACAATCACATTTTCCCCCACAAACTTGACCAACGAGTGAAATTCGCACAATTCACAGCGTGGGGCAAGATGGTGGGACAAATGTAGTGGCGCTAATTGTTTGCCTCACAAAATCAAAGCACATGCCTTAAGAACGAGTCCGACACCCGATTTTTATACGTCTCAATCGGCTCTATAATACCCGGCGAAAACATAAATGAAGGATCTGCCGAATTCGATGGTCCTGGTTTCGGACTTTTTGAGAGTCGATTTTTAAACCGCTTGGTCATTTCATGAACCCGACGCGTAATTTCATCGTCTACAAAATTCAACGCTTCATCCAAATTCATTTCAGGTGTAGAGCTTATCTGGCTGAGTGAAATTTTAGACTAAAATTAGAAAAATTACAATTAGAAGATATAAAAAATACTCTTTTTGACGGAGGACTTTTTGATGATTCCGATACCATTTGCTGAGACAAAGATTGGCCAGATTTTCCAAATAAAGACCGTCTAGATGCACGTTGTTCTAATTCTTCACTAGGGGACTCTAAAAATCATAGGTTAATAAATGACTTGAAAAACTTTTCAGTGGCAATTTTCATGACCTGTTATAACGCTCTTTTCTTTCAAAATCGAATCTTCTATAACAATAACCGAGTCGTCGTCGGTCTCATTCCCAAAATCAATACTTCTGTTTGGGCTTTGTTCAATAGGATGGTGATTTTCCAAATTTCCTGAGAGTATTTGATCGAATTTTGAGTCCAAGAAACTATCTTTCGACTTTGCATTTTTGAGACTCTGAAAAATATAGAATGTGAACCAATTTACAGACTTTAAAAATTAAATACATTTTTAACCATTAGCGTCTCAATTTTCTATTCTAAAAAAGTTGAGACCCCAATTTTTTAGCTTTAATGTTACATAACATAAGTGTATATACGAAAATACAATTTATAAATATATTACATTAGAAAGATTCTCCATCTTCTCATTTTCTAATTCATCTCTAACATCTCGCACAATTTCCAAAGGCTTTCCTAGTGACTCATCAATTTCATGATTATACGGTTCAATTTCTTCAATATTCGGAATTGGCTTCAAACTTTCTAACAAATTCAATAAATCTTTCGGACCATAGAGACTAGCTAGCTCTAATAATCCAGGTATTTGAGATTTTTCCCACTCTACACTGGCTGAGTTGAGGTACTTCACATAACATTCCAAAGTCGGCGTATCCAAATCGTCCAAATGGATGGTTTTTGAACCAATTTCGGGCTGAAAAGAAAAAAAAATTAACTAGCGTAAACATATTTTAAATTACTCGCAAGGTAGTTCTAACAGAAAGAATAAAAGAGTGTACTAAAACACGACCATCTTTGCCTTCAAGAATAATATCTCCGGGATTCCGAGAACAATATTTGTCAAAATCATCAGCAAAGCGCTCAAAGCGATCTAGCTAAAAAATTGTTGAATTAAAAATTTAAAAAAGGTAAAACTCAAATTTTTATGTAAGTAACATAAAGATCAAGACTGTAAAAAACCAGACTCGAACACGCTGTTACTCTCTTTTCTATGCCCAAAACCCAAAACTTGAAGCAAATCATTTTAGCTACAAGTCCACTTAAGGGCAATAATTTTTGAAAGGTAATAAGCGGATAATAATTCAAAAATTAATTCACATACATGTTTTTTATATAAAAATTTGCATAAATATTAATCTAAAAAAACTAAAAGTTGACAAATAGAGATGCACAAGTTATTCTTGTCACAGGCCAAAAATATGCGAATTTTGAACACGAACACAAATTCCATAGTGACAATGGTGGAAAATTTCTTTCCTTTATCACAATAAACAAAAATATTATCTTGCTCAAAATTCGTATATTTCTGACTAGTGACAAGGATGATCACTTTTTATAACTTGTGCATCATTACTTGCCAGCTTTGATGTCGTATATAATATAGACAAGTACAAAAAACATAATAGCACAGACAAGCATAAAAAACATTTTAAAATTTGCATAAATAGTACCTTTTTAAACGCCTTCATAATAAACTCCGTTGTCAAATTCCGCCTCAAAAATTCATCCTTTTCAAAATTAACATGATCATTGTCCGCCTCCGAGTTCTTCTGCATTTTCTTTAGCTGAAAAATCCGCAGAAATCTATTTTGCATAGCTGTCAACTGATCACATTTGCACTTGTGGGGTACATTCGGCTTCATGGAAATCAGATTTCTCTTGGTTGGAATTTTCGACGTCGACGGATTTAGGCCGCTGGAAAATTTCTATTTGGTAAAAAATGTATAGAAATTGTCAGAGCTAGTTCACTTGTTGGAAAACAATTAAGAGTCGAAATTTTTTATTTTAAAATCGACCAAAAAATGCTATTAGGGGTATTTTTAAGCGAGAAACACATTGGTGATGTTATTTTTGGTGAAAATCAATAATTCTGAAAAACTTCATTTGTAAAATTTTTGATATCAAAAAATTAAAAAAAAATAAAATTTGTCAGGATTATTTATTAATTTTCATACAAAAATAACATCATCAATGTGTTTCTCGCTTAAAAATACCCCTAATAGGATGCTTTCGACTAATTTTAAAAGCGAAAATTTCGGCTTTTGACCATGATAAGTGCCTCCCAACAAGAGAACTAGCTCCAAATTGTCTTACGGTGGAGCAACACTGGCTGATAGAGCTAAGCCTAGTTTGAGCTGCTCGTCAAAAAGACTCTTGGGTACTTCTTTATCTGTTGATTTTTTATTTTGTAAGACCGGTTCTTTTGCGCTAAAAATACACCGATTTATCGGAACTTATGCACTTCGGTCCCCCCAAAATTTGGGGGGGGGGGAACCGAAGTGCATAAGTTCCGATTTATCCTCTTGGCTATATTATCACTAACTTTGTATGATTCACACCCATTTTTTTCTTCTCCTTCGCAATCTTTGCCTGAGTATCCATCAACTTGAGTAAATCCGTGGCCGAAACATTATGCCTTTTACCGCATTGCTTTGCATGAGCTGCTCGATACTAAAAGTCCAATGAAATTCGCGTAAATTCCAAAATAACATACCGGGCCAGGACCCAATGGCTCTTTGCACATTGGACAATCATAGGTACTCTCCCATTTTTTCTGCTCCTTTTCGTGTTTTTCTTTAGATTCTTGCTCATCAAGGCAACTGTTGATGTGAAGAGAACGGCGAACTTCGTTCAAATGATCCAGTTTCTTTCCACAAACCATACATTTGGTAGAACTGGTGCTGGTTAGAAGGGTATCCGCTTGTATTGGGCCAAGGTCAAGCTCCAACGGAGCCATTTTTGGCGGTCGTCTAAAAAAATCGGTGATACATTTTACGCAGGAATAAAATTTTCAACTCACTTTGGAGCTGGTGGAGGTTTATCAGGTGAAAAGAGAAACACATCATCGGAATCGTCATTCATTTCAAGCTTTACAAAAAAGATTAACAATGGAAAGTCATCAAAACAACGTTAATTTTAACAAAAATTTTGTTTTGTGTATCCCGCGCATGAAAGAGCAAATATTTTTTCAAACTAACCTCATAAAACTTTCGCTTTATTAATCAAATCTTTTCATGCAAAAAGGAGTTTTTCGGATTTTGAATTTAAACAAGACATGCTCCTATTGCTAATTTTACAGTGTGGCCAAAAAAGATTTTTTCGAAAATTTTCACATTTTTAATTTTAACCAAAATAACAGTTAGGAGTTTTTGTATGCGAGCAATCGATTGCGCGCATTTCCGAGCCTTGAAAACGCTAGCCTTGCAAATGTGTGGAACAAGTATCGGCTGCATTACCTGTTCCTAATCACTACATTTTTACGCTCAAGGAAAAAAAGATAGGATAAAAACGCTTTTGGACAAAAATGGACTTCCATGGCCAATTCGACCATTTCCTGCGTTCAAAATCAAAAAATTCTTTCAGATTCGAGCTCTCCATGCCAAAAAACCATGAGTACAAAAAATCAGCCGATTTGGAAAACTTTTTGGAAATTCGATTTTTTTACCCCTTGGTCCCCCCAAGGGAAAAATGATCGTTTGATGTTTCGATATTTTTTTATATTTTTAAGGATTTCTCCAGAAATACAAAGATAATTCTGTTAGTTTTGGTGTTATTAGAAAGCTGGATTTCGTAGCAATCGAATGACACCAAAATCATGCCATAACTCTTTCTGGTTGCGGAGATATTGCATAATTATTTTAAAATGTCTAAAAAACTGACATTTTTTACTTTTTTACTAATTATGCAACTTCTCAACCAAAAAGAGTTATGGCATGATTTTGGTGTCTTTCGATTGCTACGAAATCCAGCTTTCTAATAACATCAAAACTATCAGAATTAGCTTTGTATTCCCGAAAAAATCCTCAAAAACATTAAAAAAAGTTCCGAAATGTCAAGTTTAGAAACATCAAACGACGAGAAAAAGTGAAAAAATTTTAAAAAAAGCTATTCCAACTATTTTCGGCATGGGAAAAACGATGATATTTAAAAACGTCGTTTACAGCCGAGCTTCAAACTTTTTGCCGTTTGAGACACATGTGCTTTACTCTGATTTAGCCCTTGTGAAATTTTGAAAAATCGAACAAAAAATATGCCTATTCAGTTCGGAACACAAAACGGCAATACAAAAATCTTTATTTTTTTTGTCACCCTGAGGCTTTGATTTTAGATTTCTAATTGAAAATCCAGTTTATATGGTATCATAAGGTTTATAAACCTAATACAGTAAACTTTCGTTAAGCGGGCCACCCTAGAGGAGTGGGGCCGCTTATCAAATTTTTGAGGGGGGCTCGCTCAACGAGAGTTCACTGTACATAAAAATATAAATTGCGTATTTTTATTTTTATACACATGGAATCGAGGAATAAATAAAACACATCTATTTTAAACTGAAATAGTCTTAAGCCGATTGAACACAATCTCTTCTCCTAATGGCCATGAATACTGAACCACGATTCTTCGATGATCAAAATGACGAGCATAAAACGCAGTAAACCAAACCAAAGGAAAGCGAAGAAACGCTTAATTGGATAACTCAACTCTTTCTCGGGAAATCTGCGCGAACGCTTGATTTGAGCCTAAAATCACTTCGTTTAGTATAAAAGCTATAAAATACCACATCGTTGGCATCAATTTTCAATATAGCAGTACTGTAAGTTGATTTCGGATTCAATGCCACATTACTTACGAACGATCTAGCCATGTGGAAAACTAAAATTGAGGTTTACGTAAAAAGATACAGAAAATTATATTTACTTACTTCGTGGTCTAACTGCGACAGAAAAAGCAAAGCGCGAAAGCATGTTGTTATAAAAAAGTTGTTTCATATAACTGATAAAATAACAAAATTTGGTTCACTAAAATACAAGTGTTCAATTGAGAAAAAGTCTTAAATGGGTCAAATTTAGACCATCGGAACTTGGTCATGTTGAGCACAGACATTTGGTCGCACCGTCAAAAAGTTAGTCCGCACGCACGCTACACGTCAGTGGCGTAGGTAGGGGGGAACCGGGTGGTTCCCCCCCCCCCAAAAACAAAAACATGTAAAAATTATTTTTTCCTAATCGTTCCCATCCTTATGTTTTACCGAATAAGTGAAAATCGGCAATAATTACATGAGCTCCTTTATGATTTTTGGTGGTTCCCCTGCATTCATGGGGGTGTTGGCTACGCCATTGCTATATGTTTTATATAAGATATCATTTTTAAAAGGGGTTAAAATTACGGCAAGATCTCCGAAAAATTTTTTTCGCAATTTTTAAACAGACTCACTAGGAGTAATTTTATGCGAGAGATCGATTGCGCGCATTCCCAAATCCCGAAGCTTTCCTGACCCTGTTTCAAGGAAAATATTAATTTTTTGACACTTTTCTAAGTGTTAAAAACCAATATTTTCCCTGAATCATGGTCAGGAAACATTTTCAAGCTTCGAGAATGCGTGTTTCTCGCATAAAATTACCCCTAGTCTTTTTTTTATATTTGTAAGAAGAAATTTTTTCGGAGATCTGGCCCCTTTAAAGTAAGGCTTCAGACTTATTCCACTTTTGTCATATTTTAAACACATATGTAAACTTTAAAATATCATTAAAAATAAAACATATAATATAATTTCAGTATAAAAACTCGTAAAAATTATATCCTTAAAATAAAAATTTATTCACGTAAAACATAAATTCTAACATCACACCACAACAACAAAAAATCACAACGTTTAACATAAATGAAAGCTTAAAGTAAATCATGACAAAATTGGAGAAAAGAGAACTACAATCGTATAGATAACACAATCTGAGCAACAAAATAATTAAACTTAGAGAGGACAAATTTTAACGCAATTGCTTAATTTAAATAATATTTCGGCAAGAAAATCGAAAAATTAAAAACATTAAACAAGTACCTATAACAGGATCAATAGAAGTAGCAAGTTTCGAGAATCTTAAGCCGATTTTTTCGTATCCAAATTTTCTTCACGGCGTTCGTGTATGAATGCGCATCGTGAGCCATATGAACAAGTCCCACTTTGAAGAAAATTACGACACATCGCTGTTTTGTACTTCGGGTGCTGCTGAAAAGTGTAAAATTTTGTAAAAAATTATAAGAATTTAAAATATCTATACAGCCCCCAAATAAAAATAGAAAAAATAAGCCCATTTTCACTAATCAATTATAAATCCACACCTTGCCTGGTTTCGTAAAACCCACCGGTTTTGGAAGTCGAAGTTCGTGTGTACCATGAGCGAAGCGGCAATCATTTCCATACTGGCATTGACCGTGCATAAAACTTTGGCAAATCATAGTTTTGTAGGCATCATAAGTGATTCGTTTCTGAAAATTGGCGCGTACCATTTGTTGGCCCAAATTCTGTAGATTTGCCTGAAAAATCGAGGTTTTAAATGATCATAGAGACAAAAAATGGCATATGGATCAGGACGTAGGAATTATATAGAAAAAGGGAGTCCCCTCCTCCAAAATTTTGGCTACAACAAAATCATACTACATTAAACGTGTAATTTCTGTCTGTGTGTCCAGACGATCTCAGGAACGTTAGATTTAAACTTGGAATGCTATTACATAAGTTATAGGGGACGATGCGAGAAGATGATTGACATCAAAATCGGAGACAAAACATTTTTATACCCTTTAAGGGACCAAGGAAAAATATATATGCTACCAGAAAGTTGATAATATCAATGTTGCCTAGAAAAGTTGATATTAAATTTTGCCTAATAAAAGTGATAATTTTTAGTTTTTGTAGACAAATTCACTATAACCCAGTTTTTAAAACCCAAAAAATGGGCAAAAACAATTATAATTACCGGATAGCGTAGTTCATGCTGACCATGGGCATAGCGACATTGTTCTCGATATGGACAATGACCAGTAAATGCAAACTTTTGACAAAGCGCAGTCTTATAGGACAAATCATCAGTGGGTGTCGGTGAATAGTTCGGCTACAAAGGGTAACAATTAACAAAATATCCAAAATCATAAGGAAATCAGAAATTTAAGATAGACGAGAAAGAAGAAAGTGCTGTTTTTGGTTAGAAATTCCCAAGTCTTGGACAATTTTCAAATTTCAAAGTAATCTTATTCATTTAACCATTAAATTAGACAAAAGTAAAAAACTGACCAGTACATAAAAGGCTGACATGACAGTGTTCTGCATCTTCGGACTAAATGGACTGTTAGGAGGCTGAGGCGTTACTGCACCACCATTAAAAAAGCCAACATGCGAAAATTGTCCGCCTGTACCAGGCGTTTGCATAAAGAAAACTGGATAAGTATCGCCAGTTAGTGGTGTTGTCGGCGTAGTAGGTGTTGTACCAGCTTGCATAAACACCATTTGCAATGGTTGTGGCGGATTTTGCTGACTAGGTACCATTTTACAAATTAATACTATACGCTTGCTGAGACAAATAGAAGCTAAAAATTTTCGAGTAAAAAAACATCGTGACAAAAAAGAAAAGCTAGCTTTTAAACAAATGTGTAAACGCAACTGTCAGAGCCATCAAGACACTTAAATCTAACATCTTGATGCAGACTAGGGCTGCGCATTGGCCTGCGGGCGGGATTGTGGGGTTAAAAAGGTTAAATTTCGTTGATAAAAAATTGGTTAAGATAATAAATGCATTTATAATATATAAAATCGTTAAATTTTTCCATTCGTCGATAGATAAAAAATTTTGTAGAATAAACAAGAGTTTTTAAGCAAAAAATGACCCGAAAATAGAAAATTTTTGTTAAAAATGGTCGAATGTCAATGAAAAAATCACTTAAAAACGGTCGATTTTGCCAAATTTTCGATGAAAAAAGAAATTTTGGGGTTATTCAATTTGCGGGGTGGGGTTGCGGGATTTTCAAAAATGTGCGTGCGGGGTTTTTTTTCTTTAAAAATGGTGCGGGCGGGGTCCCGCCCCGCGCGCGCAGCCCTAATGCAGACGATAGCATGTGTACACTTCTCATTTATGGCGTTGTTTGAATGCGTTGTAAACGTATTACGACGCATTCAGATTCTCAAATTGGTGCCAAAGTTGGGGCCTGTCGCGACAGCCCAGAGTTTGAACGAGAATCTGAATATGTTTACTAGTGATTAGGCCTGTAGCTACGTTGGGGCCCGCTCCCCCCCCCCCCCCCCCCCTTTGATGGCTGGTGTAGGACTAGATTCCCATTGAGAAAGAACCGATATTACTTGGAAAATAAGTTCCGGCTGAAAGACCACTATCGGTATATGTTAATGGATCGGTAACAGAAGCAATTTTCGTAAAGGTTCCACTGGAGCTAGTACTACGATAAACATTATAACTAGTCGCACCGGCACTACCCCCACCATGACAATACAACATTTGCATTGCCGAAATATCCAGTTAAGCCAGTCGGTCCGATGCCAGGGGCCCGTTTCTTAGTTCCGGAACCGGAAGTTAGAACTGGAGATCGAAAGTAAAAACTTCCGGTTCCAATTTAGAAAATTTGCACTAAATTGGAACCGGAAGTCGGAAATTTTTACTTTCGATCTCCGGTTCCAACTTCCGATTCCAGGATCCGACTTCCGGAACTAAGCAACGGGCCCCAGAAGAGATATTTGGACGAGTAAAAATTAAGGTTTCGAATCCGAGTTGGTCATAGCCACCCGAGCTGCTCTACCATAGTCTCCACCGCCGGGCGTCACCAAATTCATTTTTTCAGTGTAAGGNATTTGGACGAGTAAAAATTAAGGTTTCGAATCCGAGTTGGTCATAGCCACCCGAGCTGCTCTACCATAGTCTCCACCGCCGGGCGTCACCAAATTCATTTTTTCAGTGTAAGGCGCTGTCATTCCTTTACGGTTCACATAATGGTTTATTATTTATAAGAAACATATATAAAAACAATAAAGGTACATGGTAAATATATGTTCACAATCAAACACAAATAAAATAAAGATCACAAAAATAGGCGAAGGGAGTTCTTGCCGAAAAACACCAAGTTGTCAAAAAGGAGTAGCAAGAATAAGTCCTGTCAGAAGTTGTCAAAAATTTAGACGAAGTTAAACATTTGCAAAGAGAAGCATTTGAATTCCAAGCGCAGAAAGTTCCCCCAGAGTTAACAGTTAACACAAGGAAGAAATTTTAAAAACCTCAGTTTTCCTCCAGAATTCCAAACTTTGCAAAAAATAAATTCCAGATATATTCAAGAGTTGCTTCAAAATTTGATAGATATTCGGATGTCGGACAAACGAGTAACAAGTAGAGGTATTAATAGAACATATACTTTATTAAAGGGGTGCATTTTGCGACAATTTGGGAGAAAATTTTTTCGTAAAAATGACCCTATTGGGGGTAAAATCATGCGAAAAATCGATTGCGCGCATTCCCGAAGCGTGAAAATATTTCCTTGACCCTGATTCAGGGAAATAAGAGTGTGTATTGAAGCGAAAATCCAACATGTATTAATTTCACTGAATCAGGATCAAGGAAGCGTTTTCAAGCTTCGAGAATGCGCGCAATCGATTCCCCGCATGAAATTACTGTGCATTCGTTTCTATTACCGAAAAAATGTATGTTTTCTATCCTATTCTATTCCTCTAAAAAAATGTATGTTTTCTATCCTATCCTATTTAATAGAAATAGGATAGAGAATAAAGAATAGAATTGACAAATAAAATTAATGTAGATCCACGCGAAAAATGGATTAGAATCGAAAATAGATGATTAGAATCGAAACAAAAAACAATACAGATATCCCGATTTATGGAAGACTTTATAAGGACCTGAAGAAATTATGCCAGCATCATTGAAATCCTTAGCATTGTATTGTTCTAACTATTTGAGGTATAAGGTTGACGAAGAAAATGGGTGGCTTTTATCGATCTACCCCATTTTTGGTGGTCCTGGCGCTATTTGCTCCTGCGTTCAGCAGTTTTGTCCACCCTGAATTACTCCATACCCAAGCCGACTTCAATCGGATGCTTGAAGTCGGCTTGGGTATGCGGTAATCCATGATTGGTCGATCTCAATTTTCTGGAGATCCATATTTGAACAGAATTATTGACGACTTTAGGAGTATCATCATATTTTTTTCTAATTGGTCATTTTGCAGGCAATTTCGATGGGTTAACCACATTTTCTTGAAGAATCGGCCATGAAAATTCCAAATCTGAACGAGTTTTTTTAGAAATTCGTCAACAATTTTTTAGAATACGCCCACTGTGTATCCTACACACACACGAGGGGGTATTCTAAATATTTCTAAATTTTCGAATTTCAATTTTATATTTTAAAAATGAGGCACTGGAAAATAGTATAAACAACTTTTAGCTTTTTATTTTTTCTTTGTTTAAAAAAGGAAAAAATATTTAGCTATTACACAAAATTGTTATATCTCTCCAAAAATCATTCAAAATTGATTTTTATCTAAAAAGATTGTTTCTATATGGTTTTCTGAAACA
>OZJO01018301.1:0-10812 GCA_900406225.1 Acrobeloides nanus | reverse complement strand
TTTTCTAGACAAGCAATGACGGTATGCTTCGTGAATAGTGGAACGAGTGTATTTGCCGGATTTGTCATCTTCTCGTTCATCGGCTACATGGCCGTACAACAAGGCAAGACTGTTGCCGAAGTGGCTCAATCTGGACCCGGACTATTGTTCTTGGCCTATCCTTCTGGTAAGAGGGAAAAAATTGATTGGCCTATCATTTTATTCAGGTATCTTACAATTACCGTACACACAAGTCTGGTCGATTTTGTTCTTTTCTATGGTCTTGTTCCTCGGAGTTGATTCACAGGTAGACGACTTTCGTTGAAACATACAATTTTCTTTTAGTTTTGTACAATGGAGGGCTTCTTCACAGCACTCATTGACGAATTTCCGCATATTATCCGAGGGAGAAAATATGGTCGGGAAATATTCGTTTTGGTCATTTGTTTTATTAGCTACCTCTTTGGACTTACAACCGTCACTAATGTAGAGCTTTATTGTTAATTTTAAAAAAACGAATATAACTTAAAGGACCAATCAACTCGAAAAAAAGTTGCCATTTTATGTTGATATTCGGAAAGTTCATGAAAAATGGAGCATTTTTTGTTTTTACGGCATATTCTGAATCGTTGTAGTTTTCGAGAAAATTGCGTTTGAAAATGTTCATACTTTTCGTTGTAATACACAAACTTTTTTGAATTTTTTTGCGAAAAAATCGATTTTTTACATTTTCATAAAATGAACATTGTAGCAATTTTTATAAATCGACGAGACGAACAAAATGACACCAAAATTATCCAATTTGAAACTTGTTTTGGGTTATTGAAACGAAAACCTGATTCATGTTTTCGTTTCAATAACCCAAAACAATTTTCAAATTCAATAATTTCGGTGCCATTTTGTTTAGCTAAATGAGACGAACAAAATGACACCAAAATTATCCAATTTGAAACTTGCTTTGGGTTATTGAAACGAAAATTCTGATTCATGTTTTCGTTTTAATAATCCAAAACAATTTTCCAATTGGATAATTTTGGTGTCATTTTGTTTGTCTCATTTAACTATAAAAATTACAATGTTCATCTTATGAAAATTTTCAAAAATCGATTTTTCCGAGAATCAAATTCAAAAAAGTTTATGTATTACAACGAAAAGCATGAACAGTTTCAAACGCAATTATCTCGAAAACTACAACGATTCAGAATATGCCGTAAAAAGAAAAAATGCTCCATTTTTCATGAACTTTCCGAATATCAATACAAAATGGCAACTTTTTTCCGAGTGGACTGGTCCTTTCGGAATGCCACAACCCATTTTTCCAGCATCAAAAACTCTTTTTTAGGGCGGTTTTTACGTTTTCCAATTATTTGATTTCTATGCTGCCTCCGGTTGGGCATTACTTTGGCTATTGTTCTTTGAATGTATTGCCATTTCGTGGAGTGTTGGTATAAATCGTTGGTATGAGCATATGAAATCGATGATTGGTTATTATCCATCAGCCTGGTGGAAATTTTGTTGGGTTTTTGCAACACCGGCTGTTTGTATGGTAAATCTTTTTTATGGCAACACGGATTTGGGTTTTCGGGGGAATGGTTGTGGGGTGACGCTTTTTGTTGCCACGAAAGTATGAAATGAATGACCCAAGATTTTTTAGGGCGTGATGATTTTTGGTCTTATCAAATATACACCGTTGAAAATCGACGCTTATAACTACGAATACCCAATGTGGGGCCATGTGTTCGGTTGGTTCCTTTCACTTTCATCGATGTTATGCATTCCTGCCTACGCTATCTACCTGTGGATCGTTACAGAAGGCTCGACGTCCGAAGTAAAAATTAGTTGATTTAACACACCTTAGATTTACACAATTTTAGAAATTCGAAAAACTTTTCCGACCCAAAGTCGACCTGACTCCAGTTGATGAAGACAATGTTGATGGTCATGTAATACCAATGTACGAATTCTCTTAGATGGATCTCATCTTTCGCTCACATTTCCTCTCTTCTTGTTTAGCCTCGTTTGCTAGGCTTGCCCTGATTCAGGGAATGGAGTTGGTGATATTGACGCGAAAATCGACAAAATTTTCTTTTTTCGTCCGTACACCAACTCCGTTTGCTCTATATCTTTTAAAAGATTTTTTTACTTTCTTGTATTCTTGATTTTTATACCATGCTCGGTGTGAATGTTTTGATTTGAGCTAGCTCTTTCATCAAAATATTTTGGCTTAGGGAAAGAGTTCCATGTTTTTTTGAAGGTTTTTTTCAAAAATCCCATCCTGTAGAAGTTGAAAAAAATCTACATTCCTCCATACGAGACTAGGACAGTTGCCAACGGAAATTTGCCATTGGCCGTTGTTTTTATAGCACGCTCGTGCTGATTGCAAATCACCAAAAATGTTTTCGTGCTATTACGCAAAAGTCGTGCTATTTAAATAGCAAGTCCCATAAAAATGATATTTTTCTAATGAAAAATTCAAAATTTTTTAGTTATTTTTGTCAAAAAATGCGATTTTTGGTCAGAAATGCATTTGAATAAAATCGTTGGCCAACTGTCCTAGTCTCCATCCAAGCATGAATTTTGTCAAAATTTTCGTTTGTTATGTCACACTTGAAAAAATTATCAAAATTTTAATAAACTTGTACTATTTTAATCAAGTAACACACATAAGCACAATAGATAAGATCGGCATTCTCAAATTGTTTTCCCGCTGAAAACTAATTAAACCATCTCTAGTGATGAACAAATTTGGGCGCCACTCCATTTGATCCATAGGATATTTGCCTCACCTTATGACTTTTATGAAATTCGCATCATGTGAATTAACAAAAGTCATAGTAACGGTGGGGCAAATGTCCCGACTGGCCAAAATTTGTCACCATGAACTTACGGCATAGGCTCTAATGGAACAAAGAGGATGGAATGATACAAATGAAACGAAGAAACCAAATTCAGGGTTTTCGTGTCAATATTCAGACAAATTCAAACCCGTTTCCGGACGATTTCCGGGGACGCCGTCTGGAAATGACGGTATAGACGAATGAAACGAAAAGAAAGGTTTGAAACGATTTCATTTCCAGATGGCGTTCGGAAACGAATTTGAATTTGTCTGAATATTGACATGAAAACCATGAATTTAGTTTCTTCGTTCCATTATGCCGTTTCGTTCGTATTTTTCATTGGGGGTGCTTCCCGGAGTACGAAACGAACACAAGGAGTAATGAAACGAACACAAATGAAACAATCAAATAAAACGATGTCACTTCTAGACGACGTTTGGAAATCGTCCTGAAGAGGGTTTGAATTTGCCTGAATATTGACACGAAAACCCTGAAATTGACTACGTTTTATTCGTATCGTTTTATTTCATTCGTATCGTTTCATTTGTATTCGTTCCATCTATGTTCGTTGTAAACCTTTCGTTTCGTTCCATTCGAGTCTATGTCTTACTATATCGTGCTCAACATTCGCATATTTATGGTCGGGTAACACAAAATTGGGCACTATAACTTTCGCCACGAATCTCGCCACGCTAACTTTCGCCATTTTTGTGTCAATAAGCATTTAATTTCAGACTAATTGAGTTGCCTGATTTGCAATAAATGTACATTGACACGAACGTGGCGAAAGTTATAGTTTTTGGCAATGTCGCGAAAGTTGTGGTGAAAATGAAACGTGGCGAAAGTTATAGTGCCCACAATTGTCACCTTTTGTAAAAATACCATTGAGCATTACTAGCCCAACTTGTGTTTGAGCCATTTCAGTGACTATTTTGACAGCTATGAAATTGGTCACCATAGCAACTCATCTAAAAATCTCTTTCTCGAATTTTTTCAAATAAAATATGAAATCTGTTTGTGTATTTCTATTGCAAGTTTTGCTGGTGAAAAGTGAATGGGAAATCCCGGATGAACTTCTCCCACCGAAGATTCTAGCAGAAATTGTCGGTGGATTTTCTCCATTTGTTGGATATTTTTCGGCACTCGGTAGCTCCACACAGGAATGGCTTCAATCATACGCTCAAAATAGTGACCCTACACAATTCACATATATCATGCAGCCATCAACTCAACCTTTTACTAGGACAAACATCGGAATGGAAGAAGGACCAACTTGTGACTTACGATTAGGATCAAACAGCGAGTTGAGACTGACTTTTCCAGGTAGTACAGGGTGATCCAAAAAACCGTACTTTTGCGGTGAAAATTTTTTTCAAAAATCATCTATAAGGGGGAAAAATGCGAGAAAATACCCGATTTCTCTCATGAAAATACCCCTTATAGGTAAGAAAAATTTTCGCCTAAAAGTACGATTTTTTTGCTCACCCTGTAAAAGTGAATTTTTGCCGTTTTTAAGGGGATAAACTTTGCTCAGCATCTCCGAAAAAAATTTTTTTGAATTTTTGCAAAAATAACTTTTCTAGGGGTAATTTTATGCGAAAAATCGACTGCGTGCATTTCCGAGGCTTGAAAATCCTGATTCAGGGAAATAAGAATGTGTATTGAAGCGAAAATATGAAAAATTTGGATTTAATACACACTCTTATCTTCTTGAATCAGGGTCAGAGAAACATTTTCAAGCTTCGGGAATGTGCGCAGTCGATTTTTCTCATAAAATTACCCCTAGAAAAGTCATTTTTGCAAAAATTCCAAAAAATTTGTTTTCAGAGATGCAGCTGCAAAGTTTACTCCCCTTTAACAACTATTTTAGATGAACACGGAAAATGTGTTCAAAGTAATGTCTTGACGAATGTGAAATTGAATGTCAATTTGACTACTTTTTGTTGGATGCTATGTTCGGATGTGGCAGAGGTGGGTCATTTTTGTTGAAAAAATCTAAAGTGTTATATTTCAGAGATGTTTCAGCAATAGAAACTCGTCTCAACAATTATGCATATGTGAGAATTGTCAAGACATCAAGTAATTTGTTATCTATGATTAAGGGTGGGCCAAAAAAGTGGCTTTTTGTGATTTTTGGGTTCTCGTTCATAAGGATTTTCTTCATAACAGAAATTTTTTCACAAAAAGTGATGTTTTACGAAGTTGTTCCCTGAGATCATGACGGATAACTTTTTGTAGAACATCACTTTATGTGAAAAAATTTCCGTTATAAAAAAATTAATACGATCTGGGTCTCACATAATCGCAAAAAGCTACTTTTTTGTCCAACCCTGTACTTGAATTTTAGGCCAGAAAATTCGTCTGATGATTGTAACCCAATTACTGATTTAACCATACAAGTATTTCGGAATGAAACCTTGACAAAAGAGTTGATTCGAACGAGGTTATTTAGTTTACAAATGGAAACTGATCCTCATCACAAAGACGCAACCTTTTGAAATTTACCTAAAAATGGGCAAATTCCTTTAATTCGCCAAAAGGCCAAATTTTCGGATTTATTTCATAAAAATGGTCAAAATTTACCATTTTTTCAACAAAAATCGCAATTTTCTGAGCATTTTCAGCTAAAAAACAGCCATTTTCTAACCAATTTATCGCCTGCAGCGCTGTTTTTTGCTTAAAAATGAGGTTTTTCAACAAAAATCGCACATTTTAGCCGAGTGAATATGACTACATTTGGAGACAATTGCACAATTATCCGATCTACTAATATACAATTTCTGAATTATGAACCCAATCCTACTGTACCCAGGTACATATTTTGACTAAGAATAAACGTTTTTTCAACCGCAAATATTTTACTTTTCAGGCAAACCTTTTTTTCACACAAAAAGTGTGAGTTTTGCCTCAAAAAGTGAGTTTTTGCCGCCGAAAAGTGAAATTTTTCGAAAGATTTTTCTTGAAAAATCGAATATACAAAAAAACTTGTCTGAAACTTCGTCCATAATTTTTTTACAGCTTTTTTAATAATTTTTTAAAGTTTTGAAAACACCCTATTTTTTACCCTTTTTATGCGAATTTCACAACATGCTGTCCTTCAACTTTTCTATGTTTTGAAACATACGTGTTTGACTAATACCTTTTATTCATATATTCAGGTTTTGGCTACAACGAGGAAGATTTCAATGCCCATCTGAAGTTACTTGTCCACTAGAAATGCTCTACATCTTTACCTCAAACTATCATCAACTAATTGAAAAGATTATATTAGCAGTTATAATAGGATTGATTTTTATCTACTATACTTTAATAGTAAATACAAAGTTTGTCTATAATTTACAATCTCTATATATAAAAGTATAATCAACTGGAGAACAAAGTATAACAATTGGAACTAGTATCGATTAGGTGTCACACAAAATATGAAATTTTCGAGAAAAATTTTTTTCATCTGGAATTGATCCCTCATGGGGTAATTTTCTGTGGGGAATCCGAATTTCACATTTCCGAGACCTGAAAATATTTCCCTGAATCAAGAAATGGCTATTTATTACGTATGGCCACGTTTTGGACAAGAATCACATGCCACACGTCATAGCCATTTCTTGATTCGGAGAAAGATTTTCAAGTCTCGGAAATGTGAAATTCCCCGCATAAAATTACCCCTTGAGGGTATACACACACACGGGACTCGAACCCCGTAATTTTAGATTAAAGAACAGTACTCTATCCAACTGCGTTATGAAACCTTTCAATAATTTACTATATACAACGGTATAAACTTGAGAACAAAGTATAACAACAAAATTTTATGAGACTGATTTCTTCGGCTTAGCTGTAGAAGCTGGACAAATATCTCGGTTCAAGCATTCCGTACACTTCGGTCTTACAGGGAGGCAAATTTGTTGGCCAAATCCCACGAGAAGCTTATTGATAGTCTGCCAGCGTTCTCTAAAAATAGACATTTTGAATAATATATTAGATTGTTTCATATCGAGCGTTAAGAAAAAAATACATCAAAATCGGCATTTTTCGCTCGTTTTCGATGAAATTTTTTTCAGGATAGGGTAACCGACACTCAGGAATAGGATGGTGCAGTTAACTTTTTGAATGGAGCAGGTTTTCGTGTCAAAATCGAATTTTTCATGAAAAATCCGAGTGTTAAAAAATTCGAATTTTCAAAAAGTTCACTAAAATGGCTATTTTTTGTACTCTTTGGGGTTTTTGAGCATGGAAAACTCGAATCCGAAGGAATTTTTTTGAATTTGACAACTGAAATTTGATCTTACAAGTGAAACCCCTTAAAAACGGCCTTTTGTAAGACATTTTTTACCAAATTTCTGAGATCTATGATCAAAAATAACGTCGGATTCTTGTTCAGCGTCTAGAAAAACCCTAGGAATGTTGAAAATTTTGTCAAAAGTCATCTTCCATAGCCAAATATCAACAATTTCAGATTGTGTTTACGCTTGAAAACTTTGAAAAAAGTGATTATTGATACGAAAACCTGCTATATTCAAAAAGTTAACTGCACCATCGGCTCCCCTAATCCTGGAAAAAATTTCATCAAGAGTACCCTCTTTTTTCTGACTAACCTTGGCAAAATTCCCATCAAATGTTTCTCGGTTTCAATCGGAGTTTTCGTTTTAATCCAACCTAGACGATTAGCGATCCGATGAACATGAGTATCTACACCAATGCCTTCAACCTTTTCCCATGCCACTTGGAGCGCTAGGTTGGCCATTTTTGGTCCAACACCTGGCAAATCACAAAGTTCTTTTAAAGTAGCTGGAATATCAGAGTGGTAGCTTTTTTTCAAAATCACCGCTACTTTCTTGAGATATTCTGCCTTGCGCTAAATTATGAGATGAGAACGTTTTCATAAAAAATAAGCTAAATCTACCTTGTAAAAGCTCACTGGAGCTAGCAATTTTTCCAAATCTGGATTCGGTATTTTCTCAATATTTTCAATAGTCAATCCATAGTTCTTGAGGCGCTGAATTAATTTAAATTCGAAGCAGAAAAAAATTCGATTTTTTCAAGAAAAATCGAAAAGAAAAAATTTCAAGAAAAATCGAAAAGACTTTTGTCTTCTTGATGTGAGGACTCCCTAGCCAAATTTTCTGAAGAATCTTTTGCGCGCAAAACTAGCGCACGAAAATTTTTAATTTTTTGGAAAATTGACTTTGTCGCTTTTTGTGTTTTTTTGACCCTACAGCCGGGTTAGATCAAAAAAATTTTTCGAGAAAAAATTGAGTTCAAACTCATATATGAGCTATCCGAATACGTATGTTTCAAATAAAAAATTTTTAATGTAGATTTTAGAAATTTACATTAGAAAGCTACGTCACTGATTCGAAGTAATTCTAAAGAAATCTAACCTCCATAGCTGCAGAAGTAACTTGATCCTTAGTTTGGCTGGATAACATCAATCCCACCAATATTTGAAATCGATAAACCTGAAAAAAAGTGTTACTCAACTATCCAAAAAACCCAAAAACATACTTTAAAGTCATAGGTGGGCAAAGACTGTCCCCCGGGGCCCGGGGGGACAGTTCCCCCCCCCCCCCCCCCCCCTCAATAAGAAGTGGGGCCCCACTTCTTATTGGGAGGGGGGGAATAGGATTCAAGTTACCCAAAAACATACTTTAGGGTCGGCTGTTTTATCTGCCAACATATGACAACCCATTGTATCAACTGGAGCATCAGCGGCGAGTCTCATTTGCTCAATTCGTTGAATTTGCTCAGCCATTCTTCCACTTATTGTTACCATAGACTTCTTTGAGACAACATAAGTATCGTCAGTAGGAGAGAAATCACTAGATTTCCTCAACTTTTTCAAATCCATAGCATTTTCTTCTTCAGTTTTAACGATTACGCTTGATGTTGTTGGCTGATTTTCACAGCTTTCTATATCAGGGACTAGAGTTTTAGTCGTCTCCTTTCTTTTTTGATAAACACGTTTCATAACTGTGACGAAAAGCCTTTGACGAATAATTATTAAAGCTTAAAAATCTAAAAGCGAATTTTTGTGCATAATTGCTTTTCAAATAAAAAAAATTGATCGAAAAGCAAATTTACAAAAAAAAGAAACATTTACAGGAGGCGGAGAAGTCCTGGCAAAGGATGTACGAAGTCCTGACCAGACCTTGAAATCACCCAGGTGTTTTGGGGTGCATAACACAAAAGCACACCACCCGCAGGGTTCTGAACACAAAACATCCGTGGGTGCTGCATCCACGGGTGTTCTGTGTTCAGAACCCGGCGGGTGGTGTATTTTTGTGTTATGCACCCCAAAAAGATCTGGGTGATTTCGAGGTCTGATCCATGGTTCAGAACCCATGATTTGCGTGCTGAACCCATTGGCTGCTGCACCCACGGGTTCTTCATACATTGGGTGCATAACACAGTGGGTTCAGAACCCAGTGCGCGGTGTAGAGCATAGTTGAACAAGGAGAGGGGTACTGTATCCCCCCACTTCGTCTTTTTGCCGAAAATTTTTAAGCGACCACGTCGTATTGGCCAGTGTTTGATCGATTAACCGAAACACGGTTCGGTTACAGTTACAAACGGTTACAAATTTAAGTCAATCTATTTTTTCTTTAATTGTAGCATGGATATCAGCATCAGACAAACAACAAATATTAAATAACCGTTTAGTAACGGTTCGGTTAATCGAACCGTTTTAACGGTTACATTACTCTTTTGTAATCGTTAGTAACGGTTCGGTTAACCGAACCGTTAGTAACCGTCACCATTTTTAGTAACCGTTAACCGCTTGTAACTGTAACCGTAGTAACCGATATAACACTGGTATTGGCACTAGGCCTTTGGTTACGGTTACCGGCCTTTGGTTACCATACGATTTTTCTTCAATATAAAAATTTTTTCATAAAAATTAATATTCTATAAAATTGTTTCCCATGATCTCAGAAATAACTTTTAGAACATCACTTTTCATTAAAATCCTTGTATGGAGTCGGTAATCAAAGGCTGGTAACCGTCGCCGTAAGCCTAGTGCCGTCGTATTTAGGGCACCAGTATCCCCCTCCTTGTACAGCTATGGTGTGGAGCACCCGAGTGGGTGATTTCGAGGTCTGGTATGGGATGTAAAAAGTCTTGTCCATGTGTACAAAAAGTCCTGGCATAGAATGCAAAAGCCCTAACAAGTTCCCAATAAAAAAATCTGTAAATTCGGGCTTGCAGACAAATGACAAGCGGACATTTGACAAGAGTTTTTTTTACTGAGGGGTGACATTTGACAAGTACAAACTACAAAAAAAATCTGAAGGGCGAGGGTTCGATCCCGGAGGTCGAAATCAGAAATATCATAATTTTTTTCTGATTTCGNACTTGTCAAATGTCCACTTGTCAAATGTCACATCTCTTGCCAAATGTCCACTTGTCAAATGTCCGCTTGTCATTTGTCTGCAAGCCTAAATTCGTGATGAAAATTGTTGTAAATCCATTAAAACTAAAATTTTTCCTATGCCAGGACTTTTTGCACACATGGACAAGATTTTTTGCAGCCCATGTCAGGACTTCGTACCAGAGTTGGGAATTACTACACCACTCTACACCGTGTCACATATGTCTCCACGATAGACAAAATATGAAGTCATTCAAACTGGTCGGATGTGAGGTCATATATAGGGGTTTTTCCAAGCGAAAAACACGAATATGACATTATTTTTCGCGGCCGCGTTCGAAAAACATGTTTTTTAAACAAATTGATTTTGTTCGAAAAACCAGATTTTTGACGAAAATGCCTAACTTTTCACTCAAAAGAGAGTTTTGAGCGCGGTTTTTTGCTGCTATCGTGTAGATAGCAGCAAAAGCAGAAATTTTCATACATTTATTGGGTCAGTCGTAGTTTCGGCAAATTTTGGTAGCCGAGAAAATAGTTTTTTCTGTAGAGGTTAAAAATGGGGGATTTCAGAAAATCTTCTATATCTTTTTAATTAATATCATGGTCACTACGGTATCAATTTTTTTT
>OZJO01018297.1:0-62821 GCA_900406225.1 Acrobeloides nanus | reverse complement strand
TTGTGTATAGTCAAAAAAATTTTTTTTACTACCACGGAACTTTTTATTGAATCAGGCAACGTGTACATTGAAACGAAGATAAACGTGGACCCTTATATAAGAATCCAAGTTTCTTTTCGTTTCAATATACGTTGCCTGATTAAATAAAAAGTTCCATGGTAGCAAAAAAAAATTTCGATTATACTGTTGATTTTGCATTATATACTAATAACTTTTAACAATAAAAAATTTTAACAAAAGGAATGAATATTTAAATAAGATGGATAAAATTTTCCAAAAAATTTTTGCTTGAACTGAAAGTAAGCGGCAGCCGGATTTTTGTGTGATTTTTCAAGTTTTTTAATTTCATGAAAATAATCCCGGGGTTTTCTATGCGAGAGAAATCGATTGCGCGCATTGCCGAACCTTGAAAACGCTTCTCTGATTCAGAGAAGGAGTAGGTGGATTGAAGCGAAAATAGGTTTATTCAGGGTTATGGAAGCGTTTTCAAGGTTCGGAAATGCGCGCAATCGATTTTTCGTACAGAAAAACCCCTATAGGAGTTATTTTGATGAAAAAACTTAAAATTTAAAAAATTGCCTTTTTGGGCATCTTTAGAAGGTCATTGAGGAAATGAGCTAACAGTTGATTAAAAGATTTAAAAATGCTGGGTAGATACCTTCATTTACTCAATCGGCATCCTTTGCTAGTTCAGATGATTTCATCAGGTTTGGGAAATACAAGTTTAAAAAAATTGATTTTCACATTGAAGGCTTGATTGGAGGAGCTGGAGATGCATTATGTCAGATTGTTGTGGAAAAACGCTCTTTAGACAAATATGATGTGCCGAGAACGATACGATTTATGGTTTTACCCACGTTTTTCATGGTATTTTGCAAATTATTTCGGAGCTATTGTGGATCAAGAGGATCACCCCAGGTTCAAAAATCGAAAAAAATGTTTAAAAATGTCATATTAAGGGGTAATTTTATGCGAAAAATAGATTGCGCGCATTCCCGAAGCGTGAAAACCTTTGTTTGACCCTTAAAAATCAGCAAAAAATTCGAAAAAATTAAGTTTAAAGTCAATAAGTGTGAAAATATGGGTAAAAGTATGTATTTTTCAATTTTGAAGGGTCAAACAAAGGTTTTCACGCTTCGGAAATGCGCTCAATAGACTTTTCGAATAAAATGACCCCTAAATATGTCATTTTTAGACAACTTTAGAAAAAATTTTTTCGATTTTTGACCCTGGGGTGACCCCCTGATCCATAATAGCTCCATTATTTCTTTTCTTACTTGTTCTTTAAAATTTAAGGCACCGGTGCTGAATCGTTGGTATAGAGTTCTACAACGAATCGGAGGGCCTCCAAAATTAGTGCCTCTAAAACAAGTTTTAATTGATCAGGTATTCAATTCTTGAACTTTTTATCGTATCTATAATTTTTGAGACCCTTTTTGCTCCATGGTTTACTGCCACTGTGATAACTAGTCTACGTTTACTAGAAGGGTTTTCGTTGGAAGAATCATGGGAAAAGATGAGACAAGATTATTGGAGTATTTATAAACGAGCCATATTTGTAAATTCTTACTCAGAGGGGTGCCAAGTCTGCTAATTTTGAGATGTCAAATCTGATTTTTGAGATGCGAAATTTTGTCAAATTTATAAGAAATATAATGGAAAATTAGCATTATCTAATTTTTGCTCCTAAAATCTGATTTTTGAAGTCAGATTTTCTGGTTTTGAAAAAATGTTCTTGGCATCCCTGCTCTTACCATTTACTAATGAAAATATAAAAGTTTCAGTATTGGCCATGTGTTCAACTGTTCAATTTCTACCTCATGCCAGTGCATTTCCAAGTAATTTGGGTTCAGCTAGCCGGTCTTTTCTGGAATGTCTTTCTGTCAAATGTAACTCAAACAAAATTGCCAGTACCACCTATAGAATAATTGTGTGAAGGATCACTTAAATTTTGATTAGTCACAGAACGTACATTGTTATTAGAATCTAAATAAAAATTTATCAATCAGTAATTTAGTCACATAACCACACTAATAAAGTACTCTCGTCCCAGTGGCGTAGTCAGACCTACATGAACGGTGGGTGGATCGGTGAGGGTGGTTCTCACAAAAATAGGAGGGTCAAATTTAAATATTTTCGAATTTTATAATCACAAGGGAGTACCCTTATGTTTTTTACAGAATTTTTTCCAGAACAGGAGGGGCGATCGCCCCACCGCCCTTCCCTTGGCTACGTCACTGTCTCCTCCAAAAAGCTTACCCCCCCCCATTATACTCAAAAGTAGTCCAAAATTCTACTACTCCTCACTACAGGGTGTATAAAAAAACCCGAAATTTGGACGATTTTTTCATGTTTTTAAAAATTTCAATGTTGTCTGACTTGTTGTCGAACTTATCAAAGAGCAAAAACTTATTGAAATGACTTTCTATCGTTTAGATTGGAGGGTGTTTTCAGAATATACTTTTATAATAATCATATACGAATCTATAGCCCCATCCAAAAATGAAAAATTTCTCTCTTGGTCCTCATATGATTTTTCCCAATATTTTTGAAAAATTTGAAAAAAAACTTAATGGTCCCCCATTATGATTTTTCATTAAAAATTGTAAATTTCTGAGCACTTTCAGCTTAAAAACAAGCACTTTCAAACAAATTTTTCACTTGCGGCGATGATTTTTTGCTTTATTGTAAAAATTTTTAACAAAAAATTTGCCGCGCGGAACGCGGCGACCAAAAAAAATCGCTAAAATTTTATACTTCAGCTCCGAAATTTTTTCTGGCTACGCCCCTGGCGCCGTGCATTTTAAACTTTGTGATACTCCTTTGTGCTCGTTTAGTGTTACTTTTCAGATTTATCCCCTTGAAAGTGTTCACAAACTGCAACTACGGTAAATATGGAAAAGCCTATGCCTAAATTGCTATTTCTAAAACGTTACAACGTTGATCGCCTATCGCCGAAAAAGAAGCAAGCTAAACGAAAGTGTGGATCGGCCAATTCGCAATCTTTACCTCGGGTTATTTGTCCAATCTTCCAGCAGTATAAGTCCTTTTTTCTAGAAGTTGTAACCGCAGGTAGTGATCAAGATTGTTTATAGAAAGCAGTTTTTTAGGAGCTTTAGCTGGATTGAGTGACGTCTTGACTCAATTGGTTATCCAGAAAAAAGCGTGGGATTGTATGAAAACTGGTCGTTTTCTGCTCGTTGTTTTACTTATCATGGTAAAAGTTTCAGGGAAGTAACCCTTTTTTTCGATCTTTTATTATTTTGTCTAGACTTTTTCTCAAAAATTTTGCGATTTTATTTTTTATAGTTTTTTTATTTGAACAATTTTTACACCATCAACCACATGAATGGGCAAGGAAGCTCCGGGTGAGGAGATCCTTGACAGCCAAAAAAGGCCGACAAGTGAAAAATTGTTTGGAATCTAGAAAAACAGCGCTTTTTTGAGCAAAATTCGATTTTGAGTAAAGATTCAATTTTTAGGCAAAATTCCGATTTTTGAGCAAAATTTTCGATTTTGAATAAAAATATAATTTTTGAGCCAAATTCGGTTTTGATCAGGCGAAAATTTTTTTGGTAAATGCGCATTTTTAAGCTAAAAATGCTAAGGAAATGAGAAAAAATGGCTAAAAAATGTTGAGCTCTCCCTTTATATGATCAACCATCCCTTCAAATTTCCTAAATCACTTGTTCTAAATTTTCCTTTTTTTCATCCCATTTTTAAGGCTCCGTTACAATATTACTGGATGAATCTACTCAATAGTATTAAAGGAAGCATTTGGGGTGCAGGCTTCAAGAGAATGTTAGTCGATCAGGTGATTTTTGAACCTTTTATGAAGCTAGTTCGGCAGAGGAAGCCCAAAAAATTTTCAAATTTACCCCTATAAGGGTAATTTTATGAGTAAAATACAGTTTCACGGCAAACGAAAAAAAAGTTGGCGCGAATTTCGTTGATCGATGATTGCCAGATCTTCCGATCTGTCAAGTTAAGCTACGTTGTGCCCACAGGTTCGATCTCGCTCGAAGTCAATTTTTTGTAGTGTATAAAACGAGTTAAAAAATTTTCCTAGCGGTATTTTTATGCAAGAAACACGAATCCGCCGTTATTTTTTCATGAAAATTTTTTTAAAAAGCGAAAAATCCCCTTGCCCCCAAGGCAATTTCGCCATTTTTTGTCCGAAAATCGGAAAAATCGTCTTGCTTCCCTCTTATGTTGTTTTTATTTTAAAATTTTTTATCGTTTTTAGCAAAAAAACTAGCGACGATGGCGCGAAATTTGTTCAAAATCTACCGTTTTTAAGCTGAAAATGCTAAGAAAATTACGATTTTGGTTGAAAAAATGGAAAATTTTGGAAAAAAAGATCGTAATGGGGGGGGGAGGAGACCTTTAGGATGTTAAAAATCAAAATTTTGGGCAAAACATAAGGGGGTACTATTAGGAAAAAATTGTTCGATTTCGGGTCGATTTTCGACCCGAAAACCCCTCCCAATCTTAGGGAGGGGGCGGCCTCCCTAAGAAGCATGTCAAAAAATGGAATTTAAAAAATAAGAAAATTTCGATTTTTTGTCAAAAAAATCGAATTCGTCTTATTTTTTATTCACTTTTTGACAACTGTTTTGATATGCTTGAACGTAGCCTAAATACACCACTGCTAAAGTGGTATTTTTGAAAAAAATTGAGCTCCCTCTACCGAACTAGCTCCCATTTTTATGAACTTTTTATTTTTCAGATCGTTGGCGCTCCAGTGTTCATTACACTTTTCTTTGTTGTGATGGGAATTTTCGAAGGATACACTTTTTCGCGCGCAATATTGAAGGCTAGAACGATTTTCTATCCAGTGTTGATGAATAGCTATCGAGTTAGATAGAAAATTCAAATTCGATTTCTCTTTTCTATTTCAGATCTGGCCATTCGTCCAATTGGTCAACATGTCCATAGTGCCGGTGCAATTCCGCTTTATCTTTGGTCAAGTGATCTCGTTTTTCTGGAGCATGTACATTTCATATATGATGTCAAAAGCCGGCTAGACTTCAAGTCGAAGGAAATGATTCATAATAAATTTTATAGTTTATACTTGTTTTATCTATTACTAATATTGTTTTTCTTTATTTACATTATTGCAAGAATTTGGTACTAGTTCGGATTAGCGACCCAAAATGACAGGGTTCAAAATCCGAAAAAAGTTATATTTTTTTTTCTAAAAATTTTCTATGCGGCGACTCGAATGCACGCATTCCCGATGCGTGAAAATGCTTCCTTGACCTTGATTCAGGGTCGGTATATTGAAGTGAAAATCAAAACTTTTAGTTTTTTATGTAAAAATGAACGTTTATGGGGGTTTTTCGAATTTCATCCATTAAATGGTGTTCAAAATTCGCATAATTGTTTCCCGTCATACGACCACGCAGGGATGCATTTGAAAAGTAAGAAAAATATCCTTATTCCCAAATACGTCCATTTTTTACATGAAAAACTAAAAGTTTTGATTTTCGCTTCAATACACCGACCCTGAATCAAGGTCAAGGAAGCATTTTCACGCATCGAGAATCCGCGTATTCGATTCGCCACATAGAAAAATGCATATAGGGGTCATTTTTAGAAAAATATGTAAACGTTTTTCCAGATTTTGAACCATGTTGTTTTGGGTCGCTCGGGACTAGTACCAAAAATTTATTAAAAGCAAAAGTTCAGTATTCACCAGAAATTAACGGGCATTCAGTTGTAGGTCTCGATAGCACAATGGTAGTGCACTTGGACGATAGCCAGGAAATAGCTTTTTTTATTCGGGAAAAGATTTTCAGGTCTCAAAAATGTGAAATTCTGATTCCCCGCATAAATTTACCCCTAGATGGATGATGAAAAAATTTTCACGTTCAATGGGATACCTAATCGATACTACTAGTTCCGAAAAGTCCACCCGTGATTTTTTATTTCGTTGCAAAAAGTCCTTTGTGAAATGTCCTAAAGCCGGCGATTTTTTCAATTTTCAGAGAAAAATAGCGAAAGAAATCGCATTGGGGGACCAAGAGAATTTTTGCCCTCCGAAATTAAAACCAGATACGCCACGGAAAGCATCCTAGCTTTGAATATCAATATTGGACCTAGTTCTGTTGTATGGGAGCTAAATTAGAAGATCAAGGTCTATTAAAAAATATAGAGATTTTTGAACCGATTCTCTGAAAATTGTGGCAAAATGCAAAGCCCAAACTGCAAAAAAAACATTGAATTCGTTCTGATGCAATTTCAAAGACTTGTTTTGTAAATATGATTTTTAAGATATGATTTCCGACTAAAACCTATTTAAAAGCCCAAAATTTTCTCCACGATCATCTTTGTCGTTATCTTTTTTTGTCTTTCATTTTTGATTTTTAATATTTTCGTATAGTCGAAAAATTTTTTGGCTACCACGAAACTTTTTATTGGATCAGGCAACGTGCACATTGAAACGAAAAGAAATGTGGATCCTTATATAGCTTTTTTATGCATCCCTGCGTGGTTGTATGGCATGAAAATCAGCATTTCGTTTCAATTTCCTGATTGAATAAAAAGTTCCGTGATAGCCAAAAAAATTTCAACTATTTAGAGAAATGAGTTCACTCGAAGTGAATGGAGAAGCAAAACTTAAAACTCCTGCTCAACTTAAAAAAGAAGCTGAAAAGGCTGCGAAATTAGCCAAATTTGAAGCGAAGCAGCAAAAACTTCAACAACAGAAAGTTGAAACGGCGGCTAAACCTAAAGAGGTACCTTGACATTTTTCGCTCTAGCCCAGTTTTTTTAGAGTAAGAAAAAAGAGAAAGAATCAAAACCCGCAGTTACAGAATATATTTTCTCTAAACCTCTTGGTGAAAAGAAAGGTTAGCCAATTTTTTCTCAATTTTTAAATTTGCATTTTTTAGACATTTTTGGTGAACTTCCTGCTGCATATAATCCTAAATATGTCGAAGCGGCTTGGTATGAATGGTGGGAAAAAGAAGGTTTCTTTCGTCCCGAATATGGTCGAGATTTGAAGTGAGGGGATTTATTTGCCGACGAATTATGTATCTATTTTTTCAGTCAACCGAATCCCAAAGGCAAATTTACGATTGTGATTCCACCACCTAATGTGACAGGAACTTTGCATTTGGGTCATGCGTTGGCCACTTCAGTGGAAGATGTTATGGCCCGATGGTATGATATTAAAAAATTTTTAAGTTATACTATTCTTTTATCCAGGCACGTAGCGAGAGTTCAGCGACAGGGGTGACAATTTTACCAAAGAGTTCACCATTATGTTTTTTTAAACTTTTCTGTCCAAAATCTGATAAAAATTATATATTTTTGACTCTCTTTTATGATCAAAAATCGATTCTTGAGTCAATTTAGCCCAAAAATCGATTTTCAACTTAATTTTGGACCCAAAAATTGATTTGAGTCATTTTTAGGTCAAAAAACCTTGTTTTTTTAAGAAAAAATTTTTTAAATGCTTCTCTTTAGGCTGAAAATAGCGATTTTTTACGAACAATGATGAATTTTGAAGAAAAAATGGAAAATTTTGGACATTTTTGTATTAAAAAATGAAAATTTTTGGTGATTTTTAGTGGAAATTAATAATGGGGAGCATTAGAATTTTTTTAATTTTTCAAAAATTGTGGGCAAAAGTATAAGAGGGACCATTAGGAAAATTTTTTTGACGACAGGGGCAATTGTTTGGATTGCCCTCTCCCACTCGCTACATACTTGCTGTTATCTAAATATTGTGCAATGATGCAAAATCAACAGAGCCAATTCTTTGCTGATTCGTTTGATGAACAATNCAATTGTTTGGATTGCCCTCTCCCACTCGCTACATACTTGCTGTTATCTAAATATTGTGCAATGATGCAAAATCAACAGAGCCAATTCTTTGCTGATTCGTTTGATGAACAATGATAGGGCTGAGCACAATTTTTGAGAATCACTAGTGTAATGCTCAAAGTGTCAATCACAGACATTTGCTTAAATATGCGAATTTTGCGGACAGTAGATAATTTGTTAGTGGTGTCAAATTTGAAAAATGCTTCTTTGATTTAGGGAAGGCCCGTGTATTGAATCGAACAGTCGCAAAAATGCGATTTTTCTCTTATACACAGGTCTTCCCTGAATCAGAGAAGTAATTCTTTGCTTTGAAAATGTCAAATTTGGATTCCACGCATGTTTTTACCCCTGGGAGGGGTCATTTTCAGAAAAGATTTTTGAAAAATTTTATACATGAGTAGTCCCCCAGGAGGCAACTATGGTTCACTCAATTTTTGAGTGACTTAGACTCCTAGAAGGGTCATTTGTCAAAATTGCCACTTTGAGCATCACTAAGAACCACTCTCGTTTTTATATTTGCTACATAACTAAAATTGTTTATTTATGCAAATTTTGTGTATATGCATATTTTTCCTTTTAGGCATCGCATGAAGGGAAAAACCGTATTATTCAATCCTGGTTGTGATCATGCTGGAATAGCTACACAAGTAGTGGTAGAGAAGAAATTACAACGAGAGCGAGGCTTGTCTAGGCACGATTTGGGACGCGAAAAATTCGTTGAAGAAGTATGGAAGTGGAAGGATGAGTATGTGTGTCTATAAATGGCTTATACCAATTTTTTCAGGAAAGGCCACGTGATCTACGATCAATTGAGAAAAATGGGAGCCAGTGTAGATTGGGATCGTGCTGTGTTTATGATGGACCCTGTGAGCTTTAAAAAAATTTTTTATTGAAATTTTTATAGAAAATAACGAGAGCTGTGACTGAAGCATTTGTTCGAATGCACGAAAAGGGAATTATTTATAGAAGCACACGTTTGGTGAACTGGTCATGTGCTCTTCGCTCGGCTATTAGTGATATTGAGGTGAATAAAAATTTTTTGTTGAAAAAAGCCATTTAATAGAAAATTTCAGTTTTTTGTTCAGCAAGGGCGTAATTATGGGAGTAGTGACATGAGGTTGTTCCCCCAATCTAGAAAAAATTGAAGAAAATCCTAATGGTTCCTCATAATTTTTTTACCAAAAATTGATCAAATTATTTATCAAAATTCCCGATTTTTTTCAACAATTTTGCCAATTTTTCAACAAAAATCGAAACTGAAATCGCCATAGACATTCCTGGCACACAGTCCTGAAATCTATTTCAGAAACTGTGACAAGGAGTGCCAAAATTATTCAAGCCATTTTCTTCATAGATAAAGGAGGAGATGCAACATTTGACCCCAAAAATAGAGGTCTTAGAAATTTTTTACTTGTAATGGTAAAAAATTCTACTATTAAATTTTAAAAGAGTACATTCGGTTTTAGGGCTAAAAAATTTCTCTACTCTAAATTTTTTTAGAAAATTTCGCTTCATACCCGGTGCTTGGGTATGAAGAGAAAGTCGAAATTTCGCTACTATAAATTTTTTTAGGTAGATAAAAAAGAATTAACTGGCCGCACTTTACTCCCGGTGCCTGGGTATGAAGAGAAAGTCGAATTTGGTGTGTTGGTATCTTTTGCTTATCCAGTGGAGGATAGTGATGAAGAAATTGTCGTGGCTACTACACGTGTTGAAACTATGTTAGGCGATGTGGCCGTAGCTGTGCACCCCGAGGATGATAGATATTTTCATCTTGTTGGCAAGGTATGAGTCTGGAAATAGAGGCCTCCCTCATCGATGTTATTGAAATAATTGTATAAATTTTTTTGTACAGTCGCGAAATTTAGTTCATACAAAAATTTTACAAGGTGTATAAAAAACCGGAATTTGAGCGATTTTTTCATTTTTTTTCGAACAGAAAATTTTTTTCAAAAATCCTAAAAATGACCTATATAGGGGGAATTTTATCGGGAAATCGATTGCGCGCATTCCCAAAGCTTGAAAATGCTTTCCAGATTCTGATTCAGAAAAGTAAGCGTGTAAATTTGTATTTTTGCTTTTTTTTACTGAATCTGGGAAGCATTTTCAAGCTTTGAGAATGCGCGCAATCGATTTCCCGCATAAAATTACCCTTAAATGGGTCATTTTTAGGAATTTTGAAAAAAATTTCAGGTCGAAAAAACATGTAAAAATCGCCCAAATTTCAGTTTTTTTATACACCCTGTACTTGCCAGTAAAAAGCGCTGATAACCCATTTGATTAATCGATTGTTTGATAATTCTTTAGAGCTGTAAACACCCATTCTTGGACAGAAAACTGCCGATTATCACCGATGGTTTTGTGGATCCACAATTCGGTACGGGTGCAGTGAAAATCACTCCCGCCCACGATCATAACGACTATGAAGTTGGGGTTCGCCACAAATTGCCGTTTATAAACGTGATCTCAGACGAAGGTTTTATGTTGGACAACTGTGGCGAATTTTCCGGCCTGAAGCGATTCGACGCTAGGAAGAAAGTCTTGGATGCATTGAAGAAAAATAGTCTGTTTAGAGAACTTAAAGAACACGAGATGATTGTTCCAATTTGCAGGTGTGAAATGAAATTCTTTTGTCGCATATATTGATGCACAAGTTACAAAAAATGTTAATATCACCGAAAAGAAATTTTATTCAAAAATCGATTTTTTATCCAAAAATCGAATTTTTGGGTCAAAAGAGGTGCTGTCAATTTTACTTTTTTTTTAGCCGCTCCAAAGATATTATTGAACCAATTGTGAAAGCCCAGTGGTACGTAAAATGCGAGGAAATGGGAAGACGTGCCGTGGAAGCTGTAGAAACGGGTGAACTCAAGCTCATTCCAGAATTTCATAAGAAGACTTGGTATTCCTGGCTGAATAATTCGCGGTATATATAATTATGTGGAATCGAAAAATTTTCATATATTTTTCAGTGACTGGTGTATTTCACGACAACTCTGGTGGGGTCATAGAATTCCGGCATACTTTATTTCTGTAAATGATCCTAAAGTGCCCAAAGGAGATCCTTCTGATAATGAATACTGGGTGTCTGCTAGGACCGAACAAGAGGGTGTGGAGAAAGCTGCAAAGAAATTTAATGTGTCGAAAGAAAAAATTTCGCTCAAATGGGGTTAGTATTGATGCTAGGGGGATGCACAATAAACAATCCTTATCACCGGCTAAAAATATGCGAATTTTGAACACGCACATATATGTTATAACAGTGATATATTTGCCTCATTCGCCACGGCGTGACAAAGTGTGACCAAAAATGGGATTCAGTGAAAAACATGAAAAAAAGGTCAACTAAGTGTTGATAACACATTTACAATGGAATTTTGAAAAACGTCTAAAACAGAGGCTAGAAATGAGCTTAAAGTTAAAAAGGACTTGAAATTGAAAACTGAACAAAAAAGTTAAAAACAATTGGACGCCGGCATGAGTCGATCTTTCTGTCGTTAGTGCATAAGTGGCAATTTGCACTGCGCCACGCGGGNGAGGGCGACTTGAAATTGAAAACTGAACAAAAAAGTTAAAAACAATTGGACGCCGGCATGAGTCGATCTTTCTGTCGTTAGTGCATAAGTGGCAATTTGCACTGCGCCACGCGGGCCCACTTTTTATAACGACGTCCGGGAAACGAAGTATATTTTCTCATTCATCAGGGCCTCCACTAATTCATCTCGACGTCGAGACGAATTAGTGGAGGCCCTCACAATGAGCAATTGATGTTCATGCTCAATTCGCATATTTCTAGCCGATGAGAGGATTGCCACTTTTTATCACTTGTACGTGCCTAGTATCAATATGAATGTTTTAGATGAAGATGTTTTGGATACATGGTTTTCGTCTGGAATGTGGCCGTTTCATATATTTGGCTGGCCTGAAGAAACAGCCGATCTAAAGGACTTCTTCCCTGGACATCTGTTGGAAACTGGTCATGATATTTTATTCTTCTGGGTAGCTAGAATGGTCTTCATGTCTCAGGAATTGCTTGGAAAATTGCCATTCAATGAGGTAAAAATTAATATTCATCTCCTTTAAGCTTAATGGTTTCAAGGCTATCGATTTTTCTATAATAAAATTTGGCAGGCCTCTCGTTTTTTTTTACTTTTCTATACCAATTTTTGTTTTGTGAAAAAGTCCACCTGTGTGATCAAAGATCATTGAATCACAATTCGTTCTTTGGTCAAATTAAGTTGCCCTCACAAAACCGGCTGGATGGCTCAGTGGTTGTCTGTCGGGCCATGAATCCAAACGCCACAAGTTCGAGACCTCTTGGAATCGACTTGTATTTACCTCCAATAAGCTGTGCGATGATGTAAACGAACAGAGCCAATTCTTTGCTGATTTATTTGATGAGCAATGATAGGACTGAGCACAGTTTTTTATGCTCGAAGCAATTTTTTGATTTTGACCACTGAAAAGTTGAAAAAATCTATCGTTTATAGTCTTCCTAGAGCCGAAAATTTTATTTTTAATAACATGGTCATTTTCACTTTTTTAGGTGTTCCTCCATGCGCTTGTTCGTGATGCCCATGGTCGTAAAATGAGTAAATCTCTAGGAAATGTGATCGACCCATTGGATGTAATCCATGGTGTCACTTTAGAACAGCTCTATAAACAACTCGAGAGTGGCAACCTAGATCAAAAGTAAGGGAAATTACTCCGAAAATTTCATGTGTAGAATTTTAGTGAGCTGAAAAAAGCAAAAGAAGGTCAAGCTCGCGACTATCCGAATGGTATCCCCGAGTGTGGGACTGATGCCCTACGATTTGCTCTCATGGCCTATACTACTCAAGGCAGAGATATTAATTTGGATGTGCTTCGGATCCAAGGCTATCGATTTTTCTGTAATAAAATTTGGCAGGCCTCTCGTTTTACGCTCACGCAATTGGGCACAGATTTTCAAGTGCAATCAGAGTTTAAGGTGAAACGAATTTTTCAATTTTTAGTGAATTTTTGATAAATTTTTTATCGAATTTTTTAATTTTTGACGAATTTTTCGATTCTTGACGAATGTTGAAGATTTGAAAAAGTGAAAAATAGTAGTCAATATATTTTGATGTTGATATATCACTGTGCAATGATGTTATCACACAAGGCGAACTCTGCTGAGTGCTTTGATGAGCAATTTAGCGACTGAGCATAGTGATTGTAATAGAAAATTTCCGAAACTACTAAACAATAAGGAGAAGTCACCCACATGAAAATTTGTTCTAGAAATGACTCCATCCAAGGGTAAAAACATGAGGGAAATCTGAATTTGACATTTTAGAAGCGAAAAAACGCTTCCCTGATTCAGGGAAGGCGTAATTTTCACGTGGTGGCTCCCCCTATTGGCTACAAAATTCATACTATAGACATTTTTCTAGCTTTCTGGAAACGAGTCAACCTTGGACAAGTGGATCTTGTCACGCTTATCCTATTGTGTGCAACAGAGCGAAGATGGTTTTGCCCAATACACTTTCCCACAAACTACCACTGCGATTTTCAATTTCTGGCTCTACGAATTTTGCGATGTGTATTTGGAGGGTGTGAAGCCAGTGCTTTACTCCGGTAGGCCAAATTTTTTAGAAAAATTTTTAATCGGTCGCTTCATTTCTTGTATATCTTTGTTTCAGACGATAAAACTGCGATCGATGCAGTGCGACAAATCCTGTACCTATGTGTGGACACATCGCTGAGGATTTTATCTCCATTTATGCCGTTTATTACCGAGGAGTTATGGCAGCGCCTACCGAAACGAAGCACTGTGACAGCGCCAAGTGTTTGCTTAGTGGATTTTCCGGAGCCTAACCAGGTGCGGAAAAAATCTAGGCTGAAATTTTTGAGTGAAAAAAACTAGATGCTAAAATTTTGAGTCCGAAAAAATTTTTTGCATGGCCTAATCTAGGACGGCAAATTCATTCTAACTAAAAATCTTTTAGTACTCATTCCGTGATGAAAAACTCGACGAACGCATCAATTCTGCCATGGAAATTATAAAACGAGTGCGCTCTCTTCGTTCGGACTATGAATTAACGGGCAAGAACAAATGTGATCTGTATGTGGTGTTCCTATCGCCAGATGACCTCAACGAAGTTGTGGACTTGACTCAACTAATCGCCACATTGGCCAGTTCGACCAACGTCACCCTGTTGATAATTGAAGAAAAATCGAAAATTCCAACTGGTTGTGCGACAGTGACTGTCTCCGCCAAATGTACCGTTTCCATTGGACTGCAGGGAATTATTGACGTGGAAAAAGAGACTTCAAAACTCGAAGCCAAGCGCCAGAAAATCGAGGCACAACTCCAAAAATTGCGAGAAACTATGAGTCAAGCTGATTACGATCAAAAAGTTCCACTCGGCGTTCAAACAAACAATAAAGAAAGGGTATGTAGCACATTGTGTTGACAAAAAACATTTTTGAAATTTTTTATTGAATTCATTTAAAATTGAATCTTTTAGGCTGATGCCTTGGAATTGGAATTTGGACACTTATCAGAAGCTATACATGCGCTCAAATCTAATTAAATATCAAGAAAAACTTTACTTTGACCGTTTGTTATTGTTATAAAAAGTTCTTGTTGTACTGTAATATTATAATGTTAAATTGCTTTAAAATAAAAGTTTTACTTTTTTCACTGTTGATCAATAAACGAGATTTTGTTAATTTCTACATACTTTGTTCGTATTGTGGTTGTTTTAATTTCTCATATACAGGGTGGCGCACAAAAACCGGACACTTCAACAAATGTTTTTAACCACACGTGTACAACCCCCTCCCGAATTTGGGGGGGGGGTTCGCCCGCGGGCTGCTGACGAGTCGCAAAAATTTCCTATTTTTTCAACAAAAATCGTAATTTTTTAAAGCATTTTTAGCTTAAAAAAGTGTTTTTCAAAAAAAATTTTCGCGCCTATATAAACATAAGGGAATCAAAGTGAAAAATTTTTTTAAAAATCTTTTGCCCCCTGATATTTTGGGTAATTTTTATTTTTGATTTATTGAGGGAAAAGTCCTGGCCTGGGTGGACAAAAGTCCTGACTCAGGCGGTAAAAAGTCCTGACATTGTCAAAAACGGTGTTTTCTCGTCCAGAATTGTCGAGAAAACACGTTTTTGAAATGTCAAGACTTTTGCCTCTTGGGTCATATTTATTTATAGACAATCTTGTTTTTGTTTTCCAGTCGATAGTTGAATTGTTTTGGTGATTCTCGATTTTGTGATGAATTTAGCTGCAAAATAACATTGCCAACGTGTTCCTCGTAGGAAATTACCCCTAGAGGATATTTTTCCATAAAATTTTCTTCAAAGTATCAGTTTTTGGAATCCTGTTGATTGCGTCTCCCCAGGGGGAAGAGCTCCGAACCGTTTTCTTTGGAACTTGTGCACTTCGGCCCCCCCCCCAAATTTTTTGGGGGGAGGGGGCCGAAGTGCACAAGTTCCTTTTCTTTTATTGACATTTCTAAATTTTGTTGTCTACTTTTCATCCATATATATTTTTAGTTGAAAATGCCAAAAGATCTAAAATTTACGAGAAAGCGTGAGCGCTCTGAAGAAATAACTTCATCCGATAGCTCGTTATTCGACTTCAAAAATGAGGTGAGCAAATCACTTTATAAGTTTGTCTTATTGAATTTTTAAGGGCCCCTCTACTTATCAACCACCGTTAAAACAATTCAAAGTTTCCGCCTCTGGGAAAGTGCACTTCCACAAGAAACTAGTTGAGAAAGATGGAGTTCAAGTACTTCGAGACGCTGTGAAATTTAGTAACGATAAACAAAAGTAAGACTTATCCATCGACGTAATTTTGGTCCAGATTTGGGGGGGGGGGCCACCACTAAAAAAACGCAAAAGTATAGGTTTTTTATGTTTGCTCACCGTGTACAGATTTAGGGAGGAAAGGTTTCCCAGATCCCCCTCCCCCCCATTTTACGACACTGGATGTATCTCGTGATTTTCTAAAGTATCAATTTCCAGGATAAAACTCCTACTTCGAGAATTTACTACCGATTATTTAAACCTCCTTAATGATTCTGGCCAAGAGGAAAGCGTGGAGCTAATTCTGAAACTTCTCAATACGACTAAATTTGTTGAAATAGCAGAAATTTGCATACGAAGTTTATATAGCATCATTGAAAGAAGTGGAATTAAAGATGTGTTGTGGAGAAAGTTATCACCGGGATTTGACGAGAACTTGTTCCATTTTCAAGGAGCCTTGGATTCGAATTTGTTAGCACTGTTCGAATTAGCTGTGGCTAAAAAGATTTTTGACCCGGCTCAAACAAATTTGGCTTTGCAAGTTTCTGAAAAGAATTTGAGGAATTCTGGGCCAAGTGGAAGGATTGCAGCAATTAGATTTCTTATTCGGCTGACTTTAAATGGTAAGCACTAGCTTGGAGTGATTTCTTTGGGCCTACTTAAAAGCATTGGTACTAGTTCGTTCAAAAATTTTTTTTCGAAAAGTGAGACTCTGTTCTGAACTAGAACCAAAATATCTGCCTAAGTGCAAGATTTTTGCCCCTCTCTATACTTGGGAACCCGGGTCACCCCGAAATCAAAAAAGTTAATTTTTTCTAATAGTACCTAAGTGATTAGTACATGTTCGATTTTTGATTCAATACACTCATCTATTTCTCAGGGTCAAGGAAACATTTTCAAGATTCGGGAATGCACGTAATCGATTCCCCGCGTGAAATTGCCCCCATAAATATGATTTGTGGGAGAAATTTCAAAATTTTTCAATTTTTGCTTTAATACACATCTATTTCCCTGAATCAGGGCCAGGTAAGCGTTTTCAAGCTTCGGGAATACGCGCAATCGATTTCTCGCATAAAATTAGCCCTAGGTCATTTTTTGAAAAAATTTTAGGTCGAAAAAACATGAAAAAATCGTTCAAATTCCGGTTTTTTATACACCTTGTATTTTTCAGTTATCTCGAAACTTTTTTTACTTTTTCATGTATTTCTCATTTTTTAGAGAATATACCAAATCTTGAAAAGCTCTCGGAGTTAGAGCAAGAGCTTCGAGTGATGTGTGATGATCGAGATCCCCGAGTTCGTACAGCTGCCATTGAAGGGCTGGAGCTAATGTGTGATGGGAAAAGTTGTCTCTCTATAGAATCATATCAAAGGATTACTGAGGTCATTATTGAATTTTGTTTCTATTAACATAAAATTTTTAAGCTCTGTTCCAACTCCGATATAAATGTGAGATTGATAGCGCTACGGATTATTTTGAAGTTTGCGCAACATTATCCGGAGCAGTGAGTTTTTTTATTTTTTCCTACATTTTAATTTTTGTTTAGCCGTGTTGAGTCGGTGAAAAAATTCACTCTTCGTCTACATGATGATGCTTTTACGGTCGTTTGTCAGGCCATGAATGATTTAGACACACAGGTCCGCGCCGAAGCCGCTCGAATTTTAGGCTGTTTTACTCAAGTTTCGGAGCCGTTTTTATTACAGACGTTGGATAAAAAATTAACTCCTAAAATGAAGGTTATTGTGAATATCGTCTTAAAATTGAATTGTGCTTTTTAGGTTCTAAATGACGGCTCCACCGCAGCCCAAACTGATGAATGGAGCACCGGAAAGAAATTGGGCGAAGATGTCCCAATGGAACGTGAGGAAGAAGAAGTCCAATCTTTAATACCGATTCAAGCCTGTGGGGCTTTTGTAACTGCCTTGGAAGATGAGTTTATGGGTAAGTCGTGGATGGTAGAAATTGTTGGCTATGAAAATATTTTTAGCGGTTCGTGAAGCAGCTGTTTATTCGCTTGGAAAATTGGCTGTTAATAGGCCAACTTTTGCCAACGCTACGATTGACCACTTGGCGGACATGTTTAATGATGAAATTGCACAGGTTTATAATCAACTTTTTGACCAAAAATGCCATTTTTTCACTAAAAATCGTCAAAAATTGACTATTTTTTTAAACCTTAACAACATTTTTGTGCTCAATAAACCCATTTTTCTAGATCCGACTAGATGCCATCCACGCTCTTACACCTTTGGTGATCCACGGAGTTTTGGGCCAAGAGCAACTTAATACCATTTTAACTGGATTGGATGTAAATTTTCCGCTTATTTTTTACCCCATACATTTGTTTGCAGGATGCCGCTTCAGATAATCGAATGGCACTCCACGAGCTCCTCTCACGAAGTCATCTAGCCGATGCAGCTTGTGTTAAGCAATGTGTACAAATTTTACTGCGAACATTGGGAAGATTTCCCACGGATAGAGAATCGACATATAGGTCGGAAAATTGAAAAATTACGTAATTTTTTACGTGCAATTTTAGGTGCTTGGCTAGCATCGGTTTGAAACATGCTCATCTAGTGCAAACTTTAGCCGTGGAGCTTCTAGGTGTCACCCCAGTGTTCGATATGCAAGAGCAATCTATTGAAGATGAAATTTGTATGTCACTAATATCTACCCTCCGAAAATTGGGACTAGGGCAGCTCACAAAAATACTTAGCCTTTCACTATAGAACAACTCACAACGGTCGAGCCGATGCAGCTTGTGCCAAGCAATTTGTACAAATTCGCCAAAAAGTCAAGGCCAAAAATCGATTTTTAATCTCAAAATTAGGTCAAAAATTGATTTTTGATCCAATTTTGAGTTCAAAAGTCAATTGTCCGTTGGCAATTGTCCTAATCCCTGACCAATAAGTAAAAAACTCGAAATTTTCAAATGACTGAATTTTTGTATCCAGAGACTTTTGGATATGGGAAACTCGAATATGAAGAGATTTTTTAATTTTTGATCACAGCAAATAAAAGAAAATCGACCGTTGTGATTTGTTTTAGTTCCAGAAAATTGAATTTTGGAGGGATCGGAAAATGTATAAATACCATTTTTTGTGTTAATGATCCTGATTTTTTAGACTTGGCAAAACTTGTGCTCGTGTTGAATGCCGCTTCCAAGCAGCCCGTTATATGCTCACTGACTCCACCTTATGTTAAAAAGCATTATAGATTTCTGCGCTGTGCTTCCCCACATCTAATACCAAAAATTAAGGTGTGTTTTTTGTGCTAATGCTTTTCTGGCATGGGGACGTTTGACACGATTCTTGAAAATCAGGCAATTATGATGTGCAAGAATCGTTTCAAAATTGTATTAATTGGGTCGTGTCAAAGATCTCTATGCTGCTTTCCCACCAGTGGCGTAGCCAAGGGAAGGGCGGTGAGGGCGATTGCCCCTCCCGTTCAGGATAAAATTCTGTAAAAAGAAAAATGAAGAAGCTGTTTTGAAGCGAAACTATCCTATTTTGTTGCGAAACTAGCCGATTTTGAAACGAAACTAGCTGATTTTGAAAATCAACTAGCCTATTTGGAAGTGAAATCAGCCGATTTGGAAGCGAAAACTAGCTGATTTGAAAGTGAAACCAGCCGATTTTGAAGCGTAGTGTCAAAGCTCCCTATGTTGCTTTTATCACCAATGGCGTAGCCAAGGGAGGGGCGGTGAGACGATTGCCTTTCCCGTTCTGGACAAAATTCTGTAAAAAGAAGAAAAATGAAGAAGCTGCTTTGAAAGCGAAATAAGCCGATTTGGGCGGTGGGGGGCAATCTCCCCTCTCGTTCTGGACAACATTCTGTAAAAAACCTAAGGGTACTCTCTTATGATTTTGATAAAATTCGAAAAAATTCAAATTTGACCCCCATATTTTTGTGAGTACCCTTCCCCCACCGTTCATGTAGGTCTGGCTATTCCACTGTTTTTCACCGATTGAAATTTGCATGTTATAGTATCTATATTCCTTTTTTTTTAGGAATACGAACAATCTATAATCTCCGAATCATCGGTGGGTGCTAGCTCTTCTATGATCGATCTAAAAGTTCAAAGTCTATTGGATAATGCTTATAAGAGGATGGTTGAAGCACATATATCGGCTGGAATTTCGGAAAAATCTGCTTTGTTTAAACTTATTTTGAGGTATCTTCAAAGATTTTTATTAGTAGTCCATTTTGAGTACTTAAATGATTTTTTATAAAAATATGTCACCCATTTTTATTTTTTGAGAATGTATGGTATAAATTTTTGAGCACAATGGGTTAATATATATATGTATCAGGTTGTTCCCAAAGGTTCGCGAACCTTACTTTTCACTTATTCGAAGATGAGAAGTGAAGTCTGCGAGCTTTTGGAACAACTTGATAGTCATTTTTGTGAGCTGTAGGAAGTGGTGTAGCCAAATTCCCCCGGAATGGGCGATACTGTAACGAGTTGTGAAAATGGGGCATTTGTTATTTTTCAGAGATCTCGAAGCCTATCAAACTATAGAAGAAGAAATTGCCGTCCCAGCTAGATTTTTACACGATCTCTGCAATGTGATGAATTTATTTGATATTGTTAATACTGGAATTCGCTCCGGTGATGAGATTACTACCATATTTAATATTATACAACAGGTATTTTTTTGTGTAGTCATAGTCGTATTTTAATATAAATTTGTGGGGGGAGAATGAAGTGAAAGTTTTGGATTTTTCCTTAAAAATTTTTTTATTTGCCTGGAAAATTAAAAATTTTCAGGTTTAGAGGCGGGAATTTTCCACTGGTCCTCCATAATTACGACGATATATGTAGTAATAAAGTTAATTTGGCTTTTTAAAATTTTGAGCTTCTGATTCACACTATTGAACGAAATTAGAGCTATATGATAAACTTTTATTCTAAAATGCTGTGTGTGTTTTTTTATTCTAAAAAGATCTAATAGCCAAAATTGTATGGGTCTTATGCATTTTTATGGCTTGTGTTGATTTTTAATGCAATTATATTTAGGCTCATAGAAAAATTGGGTGGATTGAAAGCCAATATCATGGAGTGGATAAGAAAATATTGGCCGCTTTACGCGAATGCACTCTATTTTTAAACCTGATCCAAGTGGCTATTCTAATTGATCACATTCCGAATGGCCAAAAACAAGCGCCGAAGTTTGTACAAGAGGAAATTTTGGCTGTCGAAAAGTATGTTGCTGATCGTTTTTTCTAATCTCAGTTTTTACGCCATTTTAGCCGCTTCAAAAAACTCGATTCAAAGCCATCCGATTTTACTACCAAGCTTATACATTGGCTAAATGAGAAATTGTCAGAAACCGTCCAAAATGGCTCAAATTTGGAAGAGAAAAAAGATTTTCTATCAGGACATGGAATAATAGCTCAACTAACCGGTGCTTATATCCCTGCGCCAGAAACTTTGCCGTCGCTGAGGAAAATTTCTATGAAATCTGTTCAAGTATGTGAAAAGCTAGCGGGCACGACATTTGCATGGGGCTCAGACTTGTTAAACCTTCAAACACATGTGTGACGATGGTGAAAAACTTGTTATCTTTGTTACCATGAACAAATTATATCGTGATCAAAATTCGCATATTTGAGGCCGGCTCTAGGAAAAGTGACACCGGAAAACTGACATTTGGTTTTTGTCGGTGTCTCAATTTTCCTTTTCTGAAAACTTCAAGATCACAAAAATTGAACACAGAGTGGTGAGCCAAAAAAAAAATCATGCTTTTGCGTTTTTTTGGTGAAAATTTCAAAAGTACGGATTTTTTTTTTGGCTCACCCATTAAAGCTATTAAAATGTTTCGAAATTTCATGAGCCGGCAGAAAAATGGATTCCCTCTTGATTAAACTCAATTTTTAGGTAATCGATCCAAATAAAGATGTACAAGCAGAAAAGATTGTCAAATTTGTGTCTGGACTACCAACTGGCGTGGAATTGAATTGTATGCTGCATAATTTGACAGCTGAGGATTTGGAGAAATTCAGAATTAAGGTGGGCACTCTCTCTGCTCATCGTGTGTACTAGAGCCAATTTTTCAAATTTTAGATCGAATATCCCGATGAAACCATAGCCTACTACCGACCTAGATCCACGGAATTCATCACCTTAAGCAACCGACTTGTCCGAGTGCAAACCACTGTTTTGATCTCAGCTCAACTATGGGCCGAAGCCTCGGAAATTCAACTATGTTGTGGGGTACTGCTCTCTTCACCTCAAGGAATCTCGATTGGAGCAAATGAATATACGAAAGAGAATTTCTTTGTCCCACTTCCTGATGCCGACGAACCAACTCAGTTTAACAAGATCTCTGTCAAAATTCACCCTGTTAATAGAATGTAATATGTGTAGTATTGAATTGTGATTTTTTGATATTGTAAATTTGAATTGTTGTTATAAATAAATTGGATAATTGAAAATATACCTTTTGTAAAATGTGTTTGTTTTCATGAATATTTTCAAAGATTTTTGCGATTGCGTACTCGAAAATGTATTGAACAAAAATTTATACATAAAAAAATGACGCTTTAGGCTAATTTTGTATAGTCGGGAAAGTGGCATATTTGGGGGGATGGGGGAGTTCGAAAATGAGTGGCGGTCGTGAAAGTTGCCAACGTTAAAATTGTTTGATTCGATCCTTTCCAGTGTTCAAAATAAGAAATTCCTGATTCGTGTTCAGCCGATTTAGAGAACTTTTTGAAAATTCGATTTTTTACCCTAAGGGGAAACGAGCAAAAAAAGTGAAAATTTTTTGCCATGAATCGCTTTCTTGTCTTTGGATGAAAATAAAGAATTATCGAAAACAGATTTATTTGAAAAAAGTTATGCTTATTTTTTAGCGTAAAAAAATTTGGTCTAACCTATATTTTTGAAAAAAATTTTTCGCGTTTGGGGAGCCCATCCCTTTCTTGCACCATTGCTCATTTCCCCAGTTACACCACTGCGGGCCATATAATAATGAATAAACAAATTGCACAAGTAAATGAAATTTATCTATCTTTATTTATTTTGAAACAAAAAATGCATAATAAAAGTCCACATAGATAAAATAAAGAACCTATAAGATCACGAATTTGAATCACTTCACTTCAAGCGACCTTAAGTTTGAACTCGATTTTCTTCGTCTTCTTGAGATTTTTGAGGAGCTCTCGGATATTAGTGTCGGTTGTGGCGACCTAAAAACGTTGGTGTTAGACAGGAAACAAAAATTTAATTCAAAACTAACTTCAATGTATGCGAACACGAGCATTTCTTCTTTAGGCGGACTTCCATCGTCGATTCGGTGCACTTCGACCTCCAGCGATTGCTTAGGATCCAGAAAGCTACAGATGGGCTCAACTCGGTAGACTTTGTTGTTAGAGCACAGCACCTTGACGGCCAGTCGCTTCTTCGTAGTGTTCTGCATGGTAACCTTCTTCATCATGTTCGAGTCCTTGTTGAATTCCAGTTGACGCGGCTCGAATGCGATCCACTGAGTAAAGGGGTCCTAAAAGCTAGATTGTAGTTCAAAAAAGGAAGACAACTTGCCATTTCTGATTCATCGCACAGATGATTTTCTTCGGTTGTACTGCTGCTGCTTTCGGGTACTGGATCTCCGCCCGACTTTGTGCCTTGATTAACATCAGGTTGAGGTAAATAAGCAGTCTGCATAACATCAGTTGATAGCGATTCAACCAGGGTAGCTTCCATGATAGCGGATTTTTCGGCAGGCTTCGCGACTTCGGATGGTACCTCTTCGGATTTGCCTTTCTCCATTTCTGTTTCAAGTGATGGCTTCGGCTTGCGGAGTAATTGGACAATAAGATAAACCGCGAGAATCAGAGCAATGATTCCGAGAAGCACATCCAAGCTAAGCAAGATGTATTGATTTATATCCCATATCATGTTTAGTAGAGTTTCTTCTTCTAATTGGTGAAAGCAATTGATCGATTGGAAATGAAAAACGATGAAAAGTTTGCTCCTTATATAGTCGTCGCAAAATTCGCATAATTACGATCAAGACTGCACCGGAACAGGTTCAAGAAATGGAATTGGAACAGCAGGGTACGGAATCGGAACGGCCAAAATGACCGGAACTGGAACGGAACATTCTTCAATTTTCTTTTGGTTCCCCTTAATCTTTTTTTCGAAAATGTTCCAAAATTTTGGGCAAAGCATAACGGCACTGTCGGTCGTTGATGTTTCGAAACGTTTTTTTTATGTTTTTGAGGATTTCTCCGGAAATACAAAGTCAATCCTGATGTTTTGGTGTGATTAGAAAGCTGGATTTCGTAACAATCGAATGACACCAAAATCATGTCATAATTATTTCTGGTTGAGGAGTTATGCATAATTAGTAAAAAAAATGTCAGTTTTTCGACATTTTAAAAAATAATTATGCAATATCTCCGCAACCAGAAAGAGTGATGGCATGATTTGGGTGTCATTCGATTGCTACGATATCCAGCTTTCTAGCGACATCAAAACTAACAAGATTGGCTGTGTATTTCCGAAGAAATCCTCAACAACATAGAAAACGTGTCGAAATGTTAAGCTTCGAAACATCAAACGACTCCTAGAGCCCTAAATTTTTATTTGATTTTGCATTTTTAGAAGATGTCAGTGGAAAAAACGTACACAGAATTTCTACGCGAGATCTTTCATAAAGCATATATTCTCAAATCTGGGCATACCCTACCAATTGTCAATTCTCCGGATTATAGTGTGGAATTCAATGGAAACTACGTCGAGATCGTAAAATTGGAAGTGGCTCTGAATGAAGCTAAAGTACAGAATGTTCCAAAAAACCGCCATTTGGTCATTTTTTGGCGAAAAAAATTTTTTCTCCAAAATAACTCATGGTTATTTTTATGCGAGAAATCAATTGCGCGCATCGACAAACCTTAAAAATGCCTCCCAGACCAAGAAATATCCAATTTTCATATTTTTCAGTTATTTTCGGTAGGAATTCCTACTTGAAAATACGAAAATTGGTAACTTTAACCATTTTTCATGGTCTAGGAGTCGCTTTCAGGGTTTTTCAATGCGCGCAATCGATTTCTATCATAAAAATGCCCCTAATGAGTCATTTTGGAAGAAAAAATTTTTGAAAAATTTTCGCCAAAAAATGACCAAATGGCGGTGTTTTTTTGAAAATTTGACATAGTTGTTTGAACGCCCTTGTCTGATTGTATAACTTGAAACATTTTCCAGGCCCACACTGGCGAGGTTTTAAAAATGTATCGTGAAAATGAATGGCGTGCACACACGGCTAGTTTACATCCTCTGAAACAGCTACCTAAAGTGCTTCGACAAAAGTACGGACTTCCTTTCTGCACTCAAGCTTATTGCAAGTTCACCGAAATTTTGGCTCAACATCCAGTGCTTGCTGAAATTCCAGTAAAAAGTGACGAGTTCAGGTGGTCCTCCTCGATGAAATTTTGTATTTTGTATATGCGTTCTTTAGGACTTTCCATTTATGTGAAGCGCCTGGTGGTTTTGTAGTGGCGCTGAGAGATTTTCTTGGCGAATCACGAATTGGAAATTGGAAGTGGCGAATGAATACGTAGATTTCAGATTTTTTTTGGATTTTTCTAAATTCTAACTTGTACATTTTTTAGTCTGAACCCATACAACGAGTTCAATAACCCGGCGTCGATGCTATTAGATGATACGATTATTTGCCGAAATTTGGACAAGATGGAATTCGGGCAGGATGACACCGGCGACATTTTGAACTGGTCCGTAGAATTTATTTTGAATTTGCCGAAATTTCATCTAGTTACAGCCGATGGAAGTTTCGATGTTCGGGTGTGAATTTGTTTGCTAAATGTTTTTTCCTAAAATTTTTATAAAAAATTCTAAAAAGTCAAGAGTTTTTCGATTTTCACCAAAATTTCCCATTTTTTTCAACAAAAATGTTCAAAATTTGCTATTTTTTCACCAAAAATCGTAATTTTTTCATCAAAAAGTTTCATTTTCTTAGTGTTTTCAACTTAAAAATAAACATTTCTCAAGAAAAAATTTTGTATGCGGCACTGGTTTTTGCTTTACCTCAAGTTTTTTTAGTAAAAAATTGGCTATTTTTTAAGTATAACTTGCTTTTTAGGATGAGCCCGAAAACCAAGAAAGCCTTGTGTTTCCATTAATTTCGAAAGAAGTGATGATTGCTCTACATTGCCTGGAACCGGGTGGAAATTTTGTCTTTAAACTGTTCACATTTTTCAACCAGGAAACGATTCATCTCCTAAACAAGTTGCTACATCTTTTTTACGAAGTCGTAATTAGGAAGCCATCATGTAGCAAGGCTAGTAATTCTGAGGTATGATGGCGTACCAAAAAATCCGAAAAAATTGAGACAAAATCAAAAAATAATGTCACCAATCGACTCAACTTCATGATATGGTACTCATTTTGAAGCGCTCGGAGAGCTGAGTTGATTGGCGACAACTTTTCGGATTTTTTCATACACGTGCCCAGAAAAGTTGTGCTAGAAAAGTACTTTCCTTAAGGCCCCTTTTTCAGAGAATTGAAATTTTTGGCATTTAAATTTTTAGGTCTATGTGATTTGCATCGGCTTTAATGGTAACACCGACTCGGATTGTGTTCTGACGAATGGTTATTACCACGTAAATTTGGAGTTTTTTTCGAAAAATCAATTTTAAATTTTTTTCAGAAATTCCTGGATTGCGCTCGATTCTTTTGTATTCAACAGGAAAATGCGATTCGCTTCAATTTGGAGACTTTTAATAATTTATCGGTGACGGAAAAATGCTTCATCAATGAAAAGAACTTTGAAGCGATCACTCGTTGGCAGGAACTTAATCTGAATATCCTTGATCAGGAAAAACCCGAAATCGTACAGATTTTAAGTCCGTGGGCTAACGATTCTTGGCATATTGACACGAACAAGTGGCAAGAAGTGATTCAAAAAGGCAAGGACTTGGCATCTTCGAAATTTCCATCCCAACCTGTGGAAATTTACTGGGCAATGGATTCTCTAACTTGGCTAATTGATGCTGGAAAACCGGACGTTGTAGTGGTGAAGAAAGTTGATGAGAAGGCCAAGATTCGTCATTCGCTATTTGTGAACTCGTACTTATTAAGAGAGTCAGTGGACAAAAATTTGGTCGACTTTGCACAAGGACCTCACTACGCTCATCATGTTCCGCCAAAAGCAATCAATGAGCCTATCCTCTCCGTCGATGCTTTTCAAATGGATAAACGTTCTTGGCTCGAGCTAATGGCAAATCTATCCAAGCATGAAAATTGCGTGGAAGAATTGCGAATTTTAGCCCGGCAAAACAATTTGATGCTGAGCCGTTTCGCAGCTTCGACTTTTGTTCTGCTCAGTGTGATTTTCAACAGTGTGCAATTTGAAGAAACCGGTGTGATTGTCTTCAAAAATAAGGTAGGCCCAGGGCTCTCAGATTTTGAATTTAGCATAAAAATCTAGTTCAAAGTGAACCTATTGGGTTGTTCCAAAAGTTTTTACACTTCACTTTACACTTTTCACTCGACACTTTTCACTTTTTTCAATTGAAAAAAGTATAAAGTGTCGAGTGAAAAGTGAAGTGTAAAAACTTTTGGAACAACCCAATATAATGTCGAATTTTCAAAAAGTTCCAACACAAATCCCCTGCTTTATTTAATAAAACAGGAGGTTTGTGTTGGAACTGTTTCAAAATTAAACATTTTATAGGTTCAATTTGAGCTCGATTTTTATGCGAATTTCCAAATCTGAGAGCCCTGGGTAGGCCAAGATTTTTGTTGTTGACAATTTATTAATTGTGATTTTTAGCTGAACGTGGACTCGGTTTTAACAGCAGCTGAAAAATATATAACAAATTTGTTGAACGCTTATTTTGGAGAAGATGGTATGTTTTGTTGGATCGTTCAAAATTTTCTAACGTTTTTTCTAGAGCCAACTGAAGAACTGCTTCGCTTCGTGCCGATGGAGTGCTTCCATCGTTCTGAAGTATACAACGCAATATCATTTTATAATAATAAAAAGTGTTTGGATTTAACCCTGTCAGCATAAAATTTTATTTTTGCTACATTTGAAACGTTGCTCTAGTTTTTTATTGTTGTAAATTTTGTTTAAGTTTGTATATACCGCTTGAAGTTGTAATAAATTTTAGTTGAAATATATATTCCAGTTTATTATACGTGCGAAAGGGTTTTTTGTTTACACAAAAACTTTTGCACGTATTTCAAACTGGACTATATACAGGGTGTGCGAAAATTATCCGACCCCTCCATTCATGTCGATAATTGATCAAATTTAACAACTTTATATAAAAAAGTGAATATTGTTTTGTACATAAAGATGTTTAATTTTATCAGTTATCGACATGAATGGGGGGGGGGATTGGATAATTTCCGCACACCACACCCCGTATATAGTCCAGTTTGTTATACGTGCGAAAGTTTTTTGAAAACTTACCCCTTTATTTTATCCTTTGAGGAAAAAACTAAATTGAACAAATCGCCTGAATTTTCCTATCCAGGGTTTTGACATAGGGAACTCAAAAATCTGAAGAATTTTTTGATTTTGACCACTGGAAAGTGAAGAAAATCGTTGCCAATTGTCCTAGAGCCTCCTTTATGTTTTGGTCGGCCAAACCAAATTTAAGAGGTGGTTCCTATTTCATTCCTGGGTAGTGGAAGTGCCGTAATTTTTGGTCCAAATTTAGGGGGAAGAGTTTTGGACTTTTTCTTTTTTCTTCCCTGAAAATAAAAAATTTTCAGGTTGGGGGTATTCCCCCCATAATTACGGCACTGGTAGTGGACAAAGAACACCTAGTTCTCTCCGCGCCGAAATACATATTTTTGTGTAGGTCGGCCCTTCCCGAAATCGCAAAATGTCATCTTTTATGAACCGTAAGACACAAATTTTTAATCAACAACTTCACATGCATTTATCTGGTAAAAGAGTAAGATTCAGAATTGACTGTAAAAATAAAAATGTTCCATTTTTCATGAACTTTCCGAATATCTCTTGCTTTTTTTCACCAATTTTTAGCTAAAAGCATCATTTTTCCGATTTATAATTGATCAAAATTTCTGCCAAAAACCATTTTTTTACGTTTTCAAGAAAGACTAAAGATGATTTTTAGAATTTAAAAAAAAATTAGCGATGTCTATGGGAATGCTGATTAGTTGAGTTGTACAAATCATCAAACCGGCGAATCCGGGGTTTTTGGGGTGGTCGCAAAAAATTTCTTTTCCTACCATTTTATATTCCAAACTTTTTGAATACCCTGTAGTGGAATCAATCAATCGATTAAAATATGGATTAATGTAGTTGTCGTCTTATTAAAAGTGATAAGAGATTAAGAGATTATCATTGTAAAGTTTTTCTTAATATTTACGGTTTTATTTCATCATTCGCCTTACTAATTTCATTTTCCTATGAATTCGGCTAAAATCAAGATTAATGGTACCGATAATCAAGTTTATGAATTTCATAAAGATCACCAATTGCTAGGTCACGGAGCTTTTGGTATAGTAGTTAAAGGAAAAAATACTTCGGTACCTAAATTTGCCATCGGATGAGTTATTTTAGATTCACATTTTTAGAATCAAAATGATGTTGCTGTAAAAATTGTAAGAAATCTCAATGGTCGACAAGAGATGTTGGCACGAGAAATTGAAATCTTTAAAGTCAGGAGTCGTCTTGTAAAGTAAAAAAGTTTTTAACATGTAATTTAGGTGCTAACAAATACTAAAAATGAAAACATCGTCTCGTTATTTGCCGTCAAAAAGACAGCCTTTGATGTTTTTATGGTTATAGAATATTGCAATTATAAAGATTTTGGCCATTATTTGTCCGGAAAAGGTATTCTAAGTGAGGTTGAAATTGAGTACTTTTTTAAACAAGTTGGTAAGTTATTAGTAAGCGCTGCTAGATGGAAACAAATTTAGTGAATGGATTAAAAACGCTACACGAGAAAGAGATTATTCATAGGGACTTAAAACCAGAAGTAAATTTTTATGCTGTTATGGCGGAGACCGAAAAGGCAACCTAGGCACTAATGAATTCTGTCTTCCATGATGACTTGAGAGCATATATAGGCAAGGGTGACAAATTTGCCAGACATCCCCACTGCAATTTGAAGCTAAAAATACATACTCACCCCCCGCAAATCAATCGCGAAGCGGCCGAAAAAATGGTGTTTTTCGCCCGGAAACACCTACTCCGCAATTTCGGCCGAATTTGCTAAAAATCATTCAACCCCCCAAAATGAAAATTTCAAGCCACCCATGCCTCCTTACCTAAAAATTTTTTCCAAGCAATGGCAATCCTTCAAAACTCAACTACAGTACCGCCCTCACACGTTCCGAGGGGTCTAGCTACGCCACTGCAATATATAGACCTAATTATCTCAATTTCGGTCTCTGCGTCAAAATATTTAAGACACGGTCTCTGTAAGGATCACCGGGCCGGCGGGTCAGGGATTTTTTTTGTGTCCAATAAAATCGATAGGATATTGGTCCCTGATCACGGAATCGAGAGAAAAAAATTCTGAAACATCACCGCTGGGGAGGGGTAAAAGAATCGACTTTTCAGGATTTTTTGACCCCCCAGGTNTCAAGGGTCAGGGATTTTTTTGTGTCCAATAAAATCGATAGGATATTGGTCCCTGATCACGGAATCGAGAGAAAAAAATTCTGAAACATCACCTCTGTGGGCCCGGGGGTAGGGAGGTCAAAAAATCGATTTTTCAGGATCGACTCCGATTCGCATAAAACCGACACCAATCGATTCCTCGACCCCGATTTGAACACAAAAGTGCCAAAAGCGACGGTCGGCGACCTCAGGAACCCATACTTAGATCAGGAAAACTGATTTTTGACTCTAAAAATTTCACAAAAAATGCTTTATCTCCTAAACTATAAGGTAGTGCACTCTAATTTTTTGCACAAATATAGATCTAAGCAAGCCTGATACATAGAAAGTAAAACCAAAAAATTTTGAGGACCCCCATAAATACTTTTTTTGACATGAACATAGGGGTACCCAATGTGAATTTCGCCAAAACACCCCTAAGAAAATTTAAAGCCAAAAACATGGCCCAGATACCATCCAATTTTGTGTGTCAATTCGCGAAATTCTACTAGATCAACACTATCCAAATTTTCTGTTAGTTTTGTGGGCCGTCAACTTTTATCGTGGACCCGCCAATATGCTTCCCTTTTAGTTTTGTGTAAATATAAATGTTGTATTTTTGGAGTTGTACATAACGAGCTGAATTTTTATGAACATATCGAAAATCTAAAATTTGGAACAAATTCTTAAAAAAATTTAAAACTTTGTCCAATAAAATGGGTAAATATGGTCAAAATCCGTTTTTTGGCTATTTCTAAGTCTTCTTGAAGTCTAAATTAAAAACGGATAGCACCTTCCTGTAGTAAAGTGGGGTCGAGGAATCGATTGCCGTCGTTATTTTCCGGTGAAAAAATTTTCTTAGGGGTGTTTTGGCGAAATTCACATTGGGTACCCCTATGTTCATGTCAAAAAAAGTATTTATGGAGGTCCTCAAAATTTTTTGGTTTTGCTTTCTATATATCAGGCTTGCTTAGATCTATGCTTGTGAAAAAAATTAGAGTGCACTACCTTATAGTTTAGGAGATAAAGCATTTTTTGTGAAATTTTTAGGGTCAAAAATCAGTTTTCCTGATCTAAGTATGGGTTCCTGAGGTCGCCGACCGTCGCTTTTGGCACTTTTGTGTTCAAATCGGGGTCGAGGAATCGATTGGTGTCGGTTTTATGCGAATCGGAGTCGATCATGAAAAATCGATTTTTTGACCTCCCTACCCCCAGGCCCACAGAGGTGATGTTTCAGAATTTTTTTCTCTCGATTCCGTGATCAGGGACCAATATCCTATCGATTTTATTGGACACAAAAAATCCCTGACCCTTGGACCAATGGGTGATTCTTACAGAGACTGTGTCTTAACTAAATGTTTTTTAAACTTTACAGAATTTAATGCTTTCCAACCCAACTGGATTAAGCAATCCATCTTTTAATAAATTAGTTGTAAAAATTTCGGATTTTGGGCTATCCAGATTTTTGCCCGAAGGATTTCTTGCTAGCACTTTTGGTGGAACTCCTTATTATATGGCACCTGAAGTAGTTTTAAGCCAAAGACACGATTCCAAAGCAGACATTTGGTCTCTTGGCATGATCATCTATGAATGTTTGACTCAATCTATACCACTAAGAAAGGCAAGTCTAATATTTTAAACCAGTTTTTCAACATTTATTGCAGGAAGATATTAGTGATCCCGTTCAACTTATACACTTTTATCAAACAAAAGCTAAATTAAACTTGGAGATTCCTAAAAATGTTACAAAAGGATTATCGGATATTATTGTCAAAAGTTTGGAGCAAAACGTACAAGAAAGAATAAGCTTTGAACATTTTATATCAAACCCGTTTTTTACCGGAGGTATTACGTGTCTTATGGTTGCATCTATCCAAAATAAAATTGAAACTGTTCGTGATTTATTGAAGAAAGGTGGAGATTTAAATAGAAAAGATAATGACGGCAGTACCGCTCTGCACCATGCTGCAATAAATGAAAATGACAATAAGCTGATTGTCAAATTATTATTAGAACATGGTGCTGATATAGAACATCAAAATACCGTAGGTAATACGTGTCTTATGCATGCATCTATTAAAAACAACATTGAAATTGCTCGCTATTTATTGGAGAAAGGTGCGGATTTAAGTAGAAAAGATAAAGTTGGTAGTACCGCTCTGCACTATGCTGCACAAAATAAAAATGATAATAAGCTGATTGTCAAATTATTATTAGAACATGGTACTGATATAGAACATCAAAGTACCGAAGGTGTTACGTGTCTTATGCATGCAACTTACAAAAATAACATTGAAATTGTTCGTTATTTATTGGAGAAAGGTGCAGATTTAAATAAAAAAGATAAGAAAGGTAGTACCGTTTTGAACTATGCTGCAAATAATGAAAATGACAATAAGCTGATTGTCAAATTATTAGTAGAACATGGTGCTGATATAGAACATCAAAATACCAAAAGTACTACGTGTCTTATGACTGCATCTTATAAAAATAACATTAAAATTGTTCATTATTTATTGGAGAAAGGTGTTGATTTAAATAGAAAAGATATGGACGGCAGTACCGCTCTGCACTATGCTACAAGTAATGAAAATGACAATAAGCTGATCGTCAAATTATTATTAGAACATGGTGCTAATATAGAACATCAAAATACCGATGGTATCACGTGTCTTATGCAGGCATCTTCCAGAAATAACATTGAAATTGTTCGTTATTTATTGGAGAAAGGCGCAGATCCAAATAAAATTAACAAAGATGACGAAACAGCACTGCATATCGCTAGAAAGAAGTCTAATAATGAAATCATTGAATTATTGTCGAAATATGTAAAAAAGTGAAAAACATGGCACTATGACAACCGTCACGAATAATCATCACTGAGAACATCCGTCACCATTTCTAGTAAATTTTTTAAAGGAAAATAATGATATGTAAAAATTCTACGCACCTTTCTTTAGTGGGTGATATAAAAATTTTTGATAGGATAAAGGCGACGGTTATCCGTGACGGATGTCCGTGAAGTTGAGTGGTGACGGTTGTCCTAGTGCCAAAATGTATATGTTTTATTAGAAAAATAATAAAGACAGTACAGTAAAAAAGAGTGAAGCCGATACTAGTCAGAATGATTTTTCAACTATAGAGGTTTCCTAAGAACTTCAATAATTTTAATGTCAAGTGGAAGACTATTAATGTTAGAAATACTCATAATAGAATCATGACTCATCTCTCTCAAGCCAAAATATGCTAAAAAATTTAACAGCCCACCAACGACTGGTCATCATTCCGCCCTCTAAGAGTCCACCAACATACTTGTGGGGAGGGGCAGTGGTGTAGAGAGAAGGAGTAGCTGGAGATTGAACTTCATTTTATGCCAAGAATACCTCGACCTCCAGATTTTTACATGATTTTTTACTTAGCCAAATATCCAAAAATAGACGACCCCTCGCGGAGTCAAAGTACCCAAAGAATTCTCAAACTTTGAAAGTACATCTTGATATTTTGCATAAATATTGCTCTATATAGAATAGTTTTCAACATGAAACCTTTTCCAAACGATAGAGCATAGCTAAAAACTATATTTGCAGAAAAATTGTGAAAAAAATTTCAATTCTTAAAAATTTTATGGCCAAAAAACCGTTTTTGGGCGCTATAACCTTCGCCACTTTCGTGTCAATAAACATATTAATTTCAGACTAATTGAGTTGCCTGATTTGCAATAAATATGTATATTAACACGAATGTGGCGAAAGTGACGTGGCAAAAGTTAATGTGGCGAAAGTTATAGTTTTTTGGCAACGTTGTGAAAGTTACATGGCGAAAGTTATAGTGCCGTTTTTTGCCCGTTGAATAAATGAACGTACACCCTCCAAAACTATGTAAGGACAAGTTTTGATGCGATCTCTTTTTCTAGAATATGGTTTTTGGGTCCCTTGAGTACGATAAAAATAAAAGTTTGGATCGCCGACTTCATTAAGCCCCTTTTCTGAAAATGCCAATTTGCACCTCGATGAGGAAATTATTTCAAAATTTGCTTCCAAAGATCAACAAAAATTCCTCTTTCGAATGATACCAAAATTTTTGGGGGTCATGAAATTCCAGAATGATCCTTTAATGATTTTTTGAATAGAAAAATTTATTGAATAGAAAAAATTACAGAAAAAAGAAATATTATAGAAGAAAGTTTGTTTAATTTCAAGTTTTTAATAGGGGTGCGGTGGGGATTGATCCATCTCTCTTTCTGCCTCTTTCTTTTTATACTCTCGTCTTACTACCATCCCAAAAACTATATTGATCACCAAGAGAATGGCCAAAACAATCGAAATGTTAGTATAGTCTTCGATGATTTTTCTTGCTCCATAACCATGACCAAATCGAGCTTGGATGTTTCCAATGCTCAAAATTGCCAGAATAAAACATGCGAAGCCAGCTCGGATTGCCTAAAAATAAAATTCTTATATACCAGTCAAAAAAAGTTTGGTCCTAGGGATCTCCGTGAGCTGTAGAGGGATAAAATTGAATAAAATCCATACTGAAAAGCGCAGATACAGTCTGTAAACCCATGGCTTTTTGATGAAACACAACAGTGTGACTACAACCAACATAGCTATCCAAATTGGTCCGGTTGTGAAAAATTTCCAATCGTCGAAGAAAGTGACTTGATGGATGCCGAGCACAGTAAGCCAATAGAATCCACCAGCTGCGATGATTTCCGCACCAGATATCAAAGTGCTACCACAAGTCTTTGCTTCATCTAATATTTTTAATTAACATTCGGATGGTCAAGGATGCAATTGACGGTTTTTAGGAGTGTTTTGCATGTTGAACACGATGGCAAAAATTTTTTTGAAAAAAATCACTAGTGGTGGGTCTAGAGCTAATTCTTTGTGAACATCGGTCATAACTGGGTCAATAAGCGTTAGTTTTGCAGTTGGAAAGGCGCAGGTTCGATCTCCGCCTAAATATTTATGCTTTTTCAATAAATGTTCTTTTTTTGAAAAAAAACGAAAATTTGAAAAAAAGTTGAAAAATGTAGAAAAACTGAAAAAATTCCAAAATGGAAAAATTCGAAAAAAAATCAGAAAAATTTGAAAAAAATTGGAAAAATTCAAAAAAATTCGAAAAAATTGAAAAAAAATCGGAAAAATTGAACCGAAAAACGCAAAAAATTTTTGGTACTATCCCTTGAGTGCCGAAGGCACTCGGTCTCCCGGTTCTTATAAATGTACCAAAGTTTTTCGGTTGGTCGCTTATTCACCGAGTTAGGACCGAAATCAGATTTTTACAAAGAATTTGCTCTAAACCCACCTATAGTGATTTTTTTGCCATCGTGTTCAGCATGCAAAACACTCCTAAAAACCGTCAATTGCACCCTTGACCGTCCGAGTGTTAAAATTTTTTTTTGAAAAATTACGTTGAATCTCATCATTTTTGCAGGATCGATATTTTTTGTACACAATATATTCCACAGCTGAAAACAGAACCAAAAAGCCAAGGATCATGAGAATTCTACCGATTTTTGGGCTTAGCTCATCTGACCAAAGATAATATGACGAAATTTTGGGCTCAAAATACCCACCACTAATTAATGAACAGCGAATAGTTGTAAACAGCGCTAGAGAGCAAAGGATGATTTGGAATTGCTTAAATTTTTAAAGCTAAAGATTAAAGAAAAAAAAGGATAGGGACAGTGGATAGCCAGAATTTTTCGACAGGGGTGGCTGATTCCAAAAAATGAAGTCAGCCCTTGACCTGAAACATAAGGAAGGACTCCTTAGAAAAATTTCTTCTTCCGGTACAACAGGGGCTGAAGCCCCCCCTCTATCTCCCTCTAGCTATCCAGTGGATAGAGTAAAAACATTCTAACGGAAAAATCTAGAATTAAAGATCGGATGAGTAAAGCTTAAGAGAGTTAGGGGTAGTGGTAGGGGTAAGAGTAGGGGTAGGGGTAAGACTAGGTCTAAGAATAAGGCTAGAGCTACTTACCCCTAATCCAAGATAAGCCTTGTACAGATTCTTCTTTTTGTACCAGGCATTTGCGCAAAGCAAAGTACCCATGACTGCCGGAGATGTTGCAAAAATGGCAATAACAGTGGGAATGTCAAAACCGACCCAATAAGAGGTGCCCAAGACTAAAACATTGGATTTGATTGTTACCATGATGAGGATAAATGAAGCAAGGATTTCAAAAAATCCAGTGAGGAAAATTGGGTTCTAAAATGGCAAACTTTTAGCCTTGTATGGGTACCAAAACTGACCTTAAAAGCCCATCGGATTGAAGGCTTTTCTTCGTCATCTTCGCCATCTGTTTTCATGTGTACATAGGGTGGAAGAGAAAGAACGTTAGATAAATCTTTTTCACTCATCATGTTCGAATATTGGAATACCGAATGTTAGAATAGTTTATAAACAAGTTAGGTAAGTTTTGCGATTTAAATATAGGCAGGCTAAGGTTTATTTGCATGAAAAATAATTTTCTTGCCTAGCAACTGTTGATTAATGACCACTGTATAAGAGTATATAATTCTGTGAAAAAGAACTTTTTTTTGCTCTTTTCAACTTTAATTAAAAATTGAGTGCAAAACAGAAAATGACATCAAATCCGCATTTATGCATTTTTGACATCTTTATTATAAAAACAATGTATAAAAATTAAACAATTATTTTCTGTGGCATCTGAACATAGACATTGGTACAGTGAGGTGTTAGGTTGGTGCATAAGCCTTGATCGGTTTTTAAAATTAGCTTTTATTTTCTTTCTGTTTATACACAACATTCAGTCAAAGTATGCTCCTTCTTCTTAGATTACCTTCGCCCAACGTGTAGGCAAACTGCGGATGCCATAGAAAATTCTGGAATTGGAGTCAAAATAGTTCGTAAGCCATGTTTCGACTTCTTCTTCATCATTGAAGTGCACACCTTCAAGGGTAACTTGTAGGTCCCGGAAAAGGTGGTAGTCCGATGGCACAAGGTCCGGTGAATAAGGAGGATGGGGTAAAACTTCCCGGTGCTAGTCGAGAATAGGTATCCAATGAAACTTTATTAACAAATTCAACGAAGACCAAAAAGAAAAAACTGTAATTGTCAGTTGGTGACATAAAATCTTTGTCACCAACTGACAATGAGAAATTGTCAGTTGGTGACTAAAATCTCTACCAAGGCTTAAAAATAGGCTTAGACTTAGGATAAGTCTAAGCCTTGGTAGAGATTTTATGTCACCAACTGACAATGTTACCAACTGGCGGTCGCTCCTGACATTATCAGTTGGTGACAAAGATTTATGTCACCAACTGTCAGAGATTTATGTCACCAACTGTCAGAGATTTATGTCACCAACTGACCGTTGCATTTTTCATTGGATACATAAAAATTTCATTGGATACATAAAGTTTCATTGGATACCTATTCTCGACTAGCATCAACTTCCCAACCAAGCTCCTGAATTTTGGCCTTGGTCAGCTTTGCAGTATGTTAGCGTTGTCGTGCTGTAGGATGATCTTGGTTTTGTCAGGCCTCTTTTGACGGACTGCTTCAGCCAGACGATCGAGTTGTTGTGTATAGAAGAGCGTATTGATGCGCACTTTTGAATCCAACAATTCCCAGTATATCGGTCCTTGTAGATCCCACCATACACTAAGCTGCATCTTTTTGGGGTGCAAATCAGGCTTTGGATGAGGTGATGGCTTTTCACCTGGCCCAACCCATTGCCTCTTGCGTCTCATGTTTGCGTAAAAGATCCACTTCTCGTCCCTGTAATTAGGCGTAGAAAGAATGAGTTCCTGTTGTATCGACTGAGAAGAGCGTTGGAGTTGACATATGACTTCGTTTATTGTCTTCAGTAAGGTCATGTGATACCCAGGCGCCAAGTTGATATTTGTATCCAAGATCATCAAGATGTCTGTCTACGGTACTATGATCGACGCCGAGCTGCTCTGCCAATTCTCGAGTAGTTTGCCTATTGTCTTCTTAAAGTAGCTAAATCATTTTTTGGCAAAAAGAATTAAGTTAAAATAGGTTTTGGGGTCTTGCTACGCTAAAAATATCGAAAAGTCACCATTTTTCAAGAATAAATTAGCTTTCACTCAAAAAACTTCTGTGCTAACATACTAAACCCAATATACGAAAATTCTCCTTGGAATCTGGACTGCATTTTTATGAAGATCACTTTGGCTGAAAACCCTTGTAACCGGATCAAAATGGCCGATCTGTGTTAATACCATGTCAACAAATCGGAGGTGTTGTTAAAGATCTGCGATTTCTCGATCAAATACCTAGGCTGAAAAAGGCAAAAATGAAAAATTGAATTTTTATCTTTCACAGGAGGTACCCCATGATTTTGGTGTCGTTTTTCTTCTCTCACCGAGCTATTTCCAAAAATCTAAGTCGTAACGGGATTGGACTTAAGATTACAAAATTTAGTGACACAAACAAACAGACAGACATTTCTCGTTTATTTATTAGAAATATCAGTTGTACATCGATTTTGTATATTTGTATCGTATTGAAATTGAATTCTTATAAGATGAATACTATTTTAAGCTATGAATATGCTGGAAAACAAAGAATTTATGCTCATTAACGAAGGAGTCCAAGATATTCAAGAATCGGAAGAGGAAGAAATTGTGGATAAACCGATTTATGCATTAGTTCAAATTTCTGGTTAGGAATCCCTGAGTGGTTGTAACACTCTAAAAATGCCATATTCGTGTTCTTCGTGCCCGAAAATCTACCCCTAGTGTTCCCAATTGGTCAATTTGGCCTTATTTTAGTGATTTTACTATTCGGCATCCCTGTGTGGTCGTGAAGGATAGGTCAAAATCAAAATCTGACGTCAGATTCGTGTTCCCCGCATAAAATTATCCCTAAAAAGTTACTTTTCGAAAGAAAAAGTTTTCGACCGAGATTGATCCAGATCTGCACCCCCTTAAAAATAAGCTCAAAATACAAGTTTTTATTTTAAAAAATTTGAATTTTTATAAGGTATAGATTTTACATGAAAGTCAGCAAATAATTTATTAATATTAACCGCATATCGGGAATTGTTTACATATATAAAAAGCATTATTAGAACAATCAAAATCATTACTCCAATACATACTACCATTTACCGAAGGGTTAGGGTTACCACTGCTTTCAATATACGCACATGTTATTTGGTTAAATGTAATATTAATTGGATATCCTGGATACCAATCCGTGTACGTTACTGGAGTGCCATCAGTCCAAACCCAATATTTTGAAATACTTGGATCTCCAGGATAAGTAGAATATAAACCCATCCAAGCACCGTTATAAGCAGATATTTCGTGCATAATAGCTAAAATGAATCATAAATGTTTCTACCTCTATCCCCCATCCTGATTAAAGGGATTTGTGAGATGAAAGAGGTTTATGAGGAAAATTTTGGCCTTCCAGAACACACGTGTACAAACAAACCCACAAAATTTCTACCCCTTAGCATACATGGGCAGCATCCCAGATGGAATTTTCAAAAAACCCACAACCCTCATTTGACCCCCTCCCGATGGGATTGAAAAGTTGGCGATCAAAAAAAAGATTGCAAATCTTAAAAAATATTCTTTTTTTCCAAAAATAACTAAGTATTGATTAGATACAAAATAATTTTTTTTGTTGACTCTTTTTGTGAAAGTTAGTGCCAAGGTTAGAATAAAGACATCTTATTTTTTATGATAAAAAATTTACCTCTATGTTCGTCAATAAAAATTGGCTAACTTTTATTTTTTAGAGGAAGTACCCCCAGGTGAAAAACCTGGGGTCTGCCCATGTGTGTCCCTTAGCGCATGAGAAAAACCTCTTGGTTCTTCAAAAAATTTGGCGAAAATTGCCTTGGGAGACCAAGGCAATTTTGCAACCCCCAATTGGAGGAGGCGTATTGTACACGTGTGTTCCAGAAGGTTCAAATGTTGAAAAATTAGGGAGGAGGTACATTGAATAGACATATAAATATGAAGTGGAATTCGAAACAAAACAATTACCATCAATAAAGGTCTCTTCGTTTTTTGAATGAATAGAAAGTAAATGCCCACCATCATTAACACAACTTTTTTCGGCATCACTCCATGGCAAAGCAGCTGTGAAATACTAGAAAACTATTTTTTGAATAAAATACAATAGATTTATAAAAAGTTTAATTTTTTTATTTGGAAAATTTTGACATGTATACCCATACATGCACAAGCAGGGGGTGCAAGTTGGTTGAATACAAATTGCTCATCGGCCAAATACGATTTGATCGCCGGCCAAATACGATTTGATCGCCGGCCAAGTACGAACGCCGGTCGAATACAATTGATCGCTCGATACGACGAATTGAGGGGGGGGGGGCTGCAGCACCCCCTTTGTACATCTTTTAATAATAAACGAGAAATGTCTATCTGTTTGTTTGTGTCACCGAATTTTGTAACCTTAAATCCAATCCCGTGACGACTTAGATTTTTGGAAAGAGCTCAGTGAGAGAAGAAAAACGACACTAAAATCATGGGGGTACTCCCTCTAGAAAAAAAATTCAATTTTTCATTTTTGCCTTTTCAACTTAGGTATTTGGTCAGAAATGAAAAACCGTTGCCTTCATGGCGCAGTTGGTAAAATGTTAGTTTTAAAGTCGGAAAGGCGTAGGTTCGATTCCCGTCCCCACCGAAATATTTTTTCTTTTTCAATAAATATTCTTTTTTGAAAAAAAATCGATTTATTTGAAAAAAAACTAAAAATTAGATAGAAATTGAAAAAAATCCGAAAATTTGAAAGAATTCGAAAAAATTAGAAAAAATCGAAAAAATTGAAAAAAACCGAAAATTGAAAAAATTAGAAAAAAATGGAAAAAATGAGAAAAAAATCGAAAAAATTGAAAAAATTAAAAAATTTTTTTCGATTTTTTGATGATCAAAGTTGCAAAAAATATCGATACAAAAACAAAAGTCTCTACCCCGAAGTCGAACCCAACAAGCGCATAAAAGCTGCGAAACGATCTTTGTTCATTTCTGCTATCTGGCTTTGAATGTATTAAAAGTTTTTCATTGGATGATCAATGCCCTACAAGTTGAATCGCTCATTCGAACTGTTTCAACCTTTTGTTGATGATCATTCATTCATGATCGTTGACTTCTGGGGTGGCTTCAATGATACCATCAATGATCAGGAGGTTAATGCCAAGTTCCAGTTCGCCGTGATATCTCCTCATTGGTCTAGCCACGTACAAGCATTAGAGCCTAGTGGCTAGCGCTGCAGCCCATGAGCTGGAGGTCGCGGGCTCGACTTCCGAACAGAGACTTTTGTTTTTGTATCGATATTTTTTGCAACTTTGATCATCAAAAAAGCCCTAAAATGAGCCCATCGGAGAAAACCACTATTTTTCCACTAATTACCATATTTTCACTACACATTTATGCAAAAACAAACAAATTTTAGTTGTCACAGTTCTGGTCACTCCCTTGTTAGTTGACTCCTTTTTTTCATGTTTTTCACTGGACCCATTTTTGGTCACATTTTGTCACGCCGTGATACCTTATAACAAGTATTCCACTCAGAATAATAAGTATATCCACTTTTACACATCGGCTTAACCGACTGGTTTTCAGAATAGGTTTCACAAACAAATGCTTTTGGAGTAGTGCAATCGGATCCTTGCCATTTACCTCCAGAAATTTGAAATGATGCACAATCGGAGGAGTTGCCAGGCTGGTCTTAAATCAATTTTTAAAAGTTATTAATAAAAAAGATTAGTAGTCACCTCCATTCCAGTTTGTATACGTACAATTTGAACTAGATGTCCAATTCCAGACTCCCTTGTTGAATTGATCATTATATCCAATCCAAAAATCTTTTGTGCCATAAGCTTGGAGTTTTCCAATAGCCACCTCTATAAGAAATTTGTTATTAGTTCAAAGGCGTATCTACTGCCACATACATCATAAAAAATCTTGGTGCTTTTGGGAGTGACCCCAACCTCATTAAGTTGGGGGGGCTACCAGCTGTATCAAGATTTTTTTGATTGTAGAAATTTTGTTGGAGAGGGAGTAAGATTTGGGTCGACTCGTAAATGGCAATAATCGTCCAAGATTTTTAATTTTTCAAAATTGACTAAAAATAAGGTAGTACCAAGGCAGTTGTTTTCGAATTTTTTCAAAAATTTATTTTTTTGAGAGGGATGGGTAGATATCTACTAGATAGTGTATAAATTTTTCAAAAGAGGGCTACCCCCCTCCCCCCGTAAGTGTGTGGTATCCTTACGTAAAAAATTATATCACCTGCTAGGATGTTATTCTCAAAAACATTACAGATAGACACCAAATGCCCGCCGACTTCCGTGCAAGCTCGTTCAGCCGAGTTGAAATCACCCACCATGTTTAAAAAAGAGTAGCATTTTCCATTATTAGTACCGGGTGTACTATTTGGTGGGCAAGTTGCCTGACTCAAACTCGATAAAATCACGAATTTGAAAAAGACTAAATAAACTTCGAATATTGACATTATTTTTTTCAACTGATAATAGAGAATGTTTCTTAATGAATAGATGTCTTGATATTGCTCTTTGATCTAACCCTTTTTTGTTTTATCATAGACTTATTTTTTATCAATGTACAATTAAGCACATAATGGAGTCGGGTAAAGAGCTTTAAAGGAGGACAAACAATCGCGACTGCATCACCGACGAAAATTTTTTTCGCAAATTTGTTTCAAAATTGACGTTTCTAGGGGGTAATTTTATGCGAAAAATCGATTCGCATTCCCGAAGCATGAACACCTATACCTGACCCCTAAAACTATCAAAACAATGTTTATCCAAAAAAATCATAATCAGTATCACTAAAATTCAAAAGTTCATCAAATTGACCTATAATAATATCAAGATGTTCATCAGTGTCGTCTTAATCTGGATCCACAGGGTTTCCCATACCAATTTTTGCTTTCTTTCTAGTGATTAGTCCACGATATCTTTCTTCCAATCTTCATTGACTGGACTTTTCTTCATTTTGGTTCTTTTTCTCCTCTTGATTTTGAAAAACTTTAGTAAACTACGGCAACTCTTCTATCACCACGCATTTCTGCACCTCTATTTTCATTGTAAGCCATCGCAGCAAGCATTGTCCAGCGTATAAAGCCTTTCTTCGGAAAATATTTTCGCTTTGGACGGTATATTATAACTACAGAATGAAAGTTCTCAACATAGGACACGGGGAGGCAAAATCGAGAAAAAATTGACTAATTAAAAGTTTTGATTATATTCGTCTAACTTGCAATAAATTCCAATTATTGAAACGAATATTTAAAAAATTTTGAATTTTTTTCTAAAAAAGTGATACAACTTTGGAGACAAATTCCGGTCGTCAGGAATTTTCGTTTTCACTAATTTTTTTTGTAAAAAATTTCTCAAAACTTGATTAACAACTTAACGCAACGCTTTTTTTTCACAAAATCTACATTTTCATGCATTATTTTCGACTTGAAAATATAGCTATATTTTCAAGTCGAAAATAATGCATAAAAACTTAAAGATTTTTTACTTAAAGATTTCACACAATTTGTCCCAAATTTCTCATTTTTCAAAAAAAGTGCCAAATTTGACGTTTTTTAATACAAAAAATCATAATTTTCAGCTTAAAAACAAGCACTTTGCCTGCGGCGCAGACTTTTTTGACTTGCCTCAAGAATTTCAATAAAAAAATTTTCGTGCCTGTCGGCTCGAAAAACCAAAAGGGGGACCATGGTGGTTTTTGAAAATTGTTTGAAATAATGGAAAAAATTACCTTGTTCTCCCCTCTTAGTTTTTTCCCAAAATTTTCGAAAAAACACATAAGGAAGACCAAGGCAAAATTTTCAATTGGGGGGGGGGAGAGGTAACGCAACGAAAAATTTTTTTTAGGATCCTTCCTGCACACGTATGACGGCATTGCCTTGTAATAATTCAAATTTTTAAAATAAAAATTATATTTTGAGCTTATTTTAAGAGTCATAATTTTTTCTCGTTTGTTGAATGCAATGAGCAACTCGATTTTTGATTAAAGCTCTTTACCCGACTCCATTATGTGCTTACTTGTGCACTGATAATGATAAATCCTTGATAAAACCAACATGGTTAAAGCAATAATAAGACTAGCTATTCATTAGATAAAATATCTATTGTCAATTTAAAATAAATTATGTCATTATTCAAAGTTTATTTTGCATTTTTCAAATTCGTGATTTTATCGAATTTGAGTCAGGCAACTTGTCCTCCAAATAGTACACCCGGTACTAATAATGGAAAATGCTATTCTTTTTTCGATACGCAAGGCGATTTTAACGCTGCTGAACGAGATTGCACGGAAGTCGGCGGGCATTTGGTATCCATCTGTAATGCTTTTGAGAATAACATCCTAGCAGGTAATATAATTTTTTTTGTACAAAGGGCACCACACTTATTCAAATGGGTAGTTCACTTTTGTAATGTTATTCACTACCCCCCCCCCCCATTTCTCCCCACAAAAAATAAATTTGCGCAAAAATTTGAAGAATTTTTCACCTTAGGATGATAGAACAGAACGACAAAAAAATAAATTTTTGAGTAAAAATGTCGACTTTTGAACAAAATTCAATTTTTGAGCAAAAATTCGAAAATTGAATTTTTTCTCAAAAATGTAGGGGGTCACGAAAATTCTTTCGGAACTCGGGACTTGCACCAATCGATTTCTCGTACCCGAAAACCCCCGAGTACCCAAAATCAGCCAATTTGGAGCCAAAATAAAAAAGTTGAAAAATTGATTTTTTATTATGGGGTACCCCGATAGTGGATCACAAAAATTTTTTCGGAACTCGAGACTTGCGCCAATCGATTTCTCGTGCCCGAAAACATCCAAGTACCAAAAATTAGTCAATTTGGAGACAAAAAACAAAAAATTTTTTCGGAGATAGGGCCGCAATCGACACCCCCTTTAATAATCATGGGGTACTATGATTTTCCAGTTACCCAAAAATTATCCTCTCTATAAACAAAATTCATAGATACGGCCCACGATGGACCAAAACGTGTCCAAAAATGGGGCCAGTGGAAAATCGTCAAAAAACAAACACGACTATCTATGCTTATATATATTACTTTTATGCAATTTAAAAACTGTTTACATACTGTGCCACATGTTTTTGAAAAAAATTTTCAAATTTTTCCCCTTGAAGGGGGGAGGGGAATTTGAAAAAATGTGTTTTTAACACTTAGTTGACTTTTTTTTCATGTTTTTCATTGGACCGCATTTTTTGGTCACACTTTGTCACGCTATGGGCCATGGGCGTAGCCAGGGATCAGGGGCCCAGGCCTCATATTGCGCCCGAAGGAATTTTTACATAATGGCCCCTTACGATTTTTTGGGTTTTTTCGATTTTTGGAGGTTATCCCCCCCCGTATCCAAATCCTGCCTACGCCACTGGATACTAGAGTAAAAAACCGAATAAAATGGATAAGTTCCGGTTACAATCGGTTCTGGTGACCTTTTACGGAGCTTGACTAAAAATTTTTGTTGATATTTCCTTGCGTTAAAGTAAAAATTAGCACCACCAGTGCAAAAATTTTTAAAAAATGGGTGTTTTAAATCAGAAAATGACGATTTTTGTTTAAAAAAATGAAAAACTTTGACGTATCGAATCGATTCCCGTTCGATTCGGTTCTGGTTCTAATCGGTTCCGATCAGTTCTTGAATGTTTCGGTTCTGGTTTTTTGAACTCTACTGGATACGGCAGTGGATATGCCTTTGAACTAATAACAAATTTCTTATAGAGGTGGCTGTTGGAAAACTCCAGGCTTATGGCGCAAAAGATTTTTGGATTGGATATAATGATCAATTCAGCAAGGGAGTCTGGAATTGGACATCTAATTCAAATTGTACATATTTAAATTGGAATGGAGGTGAATACTAATCTTTTTTATTAATAACTTTATAAAAATTATTTAAGACCAGCCTGGCAATTCTGATTGTGCGTCATTTCAAATTTCTGGAGGAAAATGGCAAGGCTCTGATTGCACTGCCCCAAAAGCATTTGTCTGCGAAACCTATTCTGAAAACCAGTCGGTTAAGCCGATGTGTAAAAATGGGTATGCATATTATGATGAGTGGAATACTTGTTATAAGGTATGCCAAAAAACAGGAATAAAACTATATTGTACGGGAGGAGGAAGGGGAGGGATGGCGGAGGGGATGGAGGCGAGAGGGATGTAGCGGGGGGGGGGGGGGGCACCGAAGGCAAAGATTTCCTTTAGACCCCCCCCCCTATGTACCAAATGGAAGCATCTTTGTAATAATTTTGTATTTTTACGTCGTATAGGAGTAATTTTTGTAGAAAATTAATTTTTTGATCTCCTGAATGAATTTTCCTGAAAAATTTTAATGCCATCTTGTTCAGCACAATTTTTTACACAATTCTGATGAAACAAATTATCCAAAACTGTGTATGAAAATTTTTCATGGGCAAAAAAGTGTCAAAAATCACATTTTTCATTGAAAAATGTTGATCTTTTTGTAAAAAATTAATTTTTTAACCCCCTAAAAGAATTTTTTTGGAAAAAGCGGAATGTTAAAACCTTACAATGGTATTCAGGCAATTTAAAAAAAAGAAATGAACAAAATTCATGTGTATAGTTTTTAAAAAAGTCAATTGCAGAAAAAAACAATGAAAACTCAAAAATTGATATTTTTCAATTTTTTCATAGGGGGTTAAAAGTTAACCCCCACAAGCTATATATCATTTGAAAGGACATACTTAGACAAAATTTATGGCGCTAAAATTATTCCGAAAACTTTTAATGAAAAAATTTAACTTCTAAAACCGATGGAAACGGTGATACAACACCGGAAAAACAAACGGTACGCAGCCCCGTGGGGTTGGGTAAAATACTGTTTATCAAGGCCGATAAGAAAAAAATAATTCATAATCTCTTCCACTTTTCTCTCCACTCACCCCTAATCAGAATTATGGAAGGGGCTTGAAACAAGCACTCTTATGGCCTCTCACCTCAAATCGCTTAAATTTTAGTATTTTACGGCACCCCTATCATTCAACTATGCCGAAAAAAGTTGCCAAAATGATGGTGGACATTTGGTTTCCATTCATTCAAAAGATGAAGAAGAGTTCATCAACAGTAAATTTATAAACTAATAATTAATTTTTTATAGACTACATGGTGGCCCAAATGAACCCGCACCCCAATTCTAAATGGAACCATCGTTTTTAAGCAACAAACTTATCTGAAAAATCAACCTCCCTGGGGGTAATTTTACACGAGGAATCGATTGCACTTATTTTGAAGTATGAAAAATCTTGTCTGCCCCTGGTACAGATAATTTTCACTTCAATACATTGCATATCTCTTCATGAGGGTTTGAGCGTTTTGAAGCGACAATATCATGAGTCATGATCAAAGAAGTTTTTTCGTACTTCGAAAATGTATTTTATCAATTCCTAGCATAATAGTACTCCTGAAAATGATGTTTAAATAAAATCCAAAATATTTTCCCTGACCCTGAATAGCTTTCTTGATCCAAAAAAGGGTGCGACGTATTGAAGCGTATTTTACCTGAATCAGGGTAAGACAAAAATTTTCAACGTTCGAAAATAAGCGCAATTGATTCCTCGTATAAAATTACCCCAGGAGGTTGATTTTTCAGATAAGTTTGTTGCTTAAAAACGATCGTTCCGTTTAGAATTGGGGTGCGGGTTCATTTGGGTCACCCTGTACTTTAGCTCTCATGCATGAAATTTCTTCCTATAACGCAATATGGATAGGTTTTTATACTACTGAACCTCAAAACCCAACTCTTCCTAATTTTTGACTTGGACTGATGGTACACCAGCGATTTTTACAGATTGGATTACTGATAGTCCTTTTAATGTATCTAATACCTGTACATATATGTGGAGTAGTGGTAGCCCATATAACGATGGTAGAATGTTTTGGTCAAATTTTTGTACAAATTGTACTTGTTCTGAAGCTAATCCTTATATCTGTAAACAGTTTCCTATATGTGGATAATGGAGTTACAACCGAGTCTCGATTTAGTGACCCCTTTAAAATTCGCCACAAATCGGGGGGTTACCCAGTGTTTCGGAAGTATAGCCTTTCGGAAGTGAATTGTTTATCGAAACGATTAAGAGACATTGTCCTGAAAAGTCGAAGGTCCCAGTCGACAAAGTTTGAAGGTTCTCACCCAACCCCGATTAGTATTACTTTTTGATATACTCAGTGAGTGAATGCAAACGCCATTGGAATTAGCACCGTAGTCTTCGTGGTTCCGGAGATGCGCATATGGGCCATTTGGCTATAATTCCATTTTTTTCCCAAAAGTTTTAATCGACAAAGTGTACCTAAATTAAATCCGATTTTTACGGTTGAGGTATCGTTGAAAAGCTGATGATCTGCGCTACATAATGGTATATTAACTTTTCCCCAAGAATCATGTTTTTGTTGAAAAAATGCGTTTTTCTAAAAAAATCCCTAAAATCGGACCCAAAAAAATGTCTTTTAGGGCATTAAAACCAATCACAGGAATTCTGTTGGGCTTAGGTTAAGTTATATAAAGTTGCAGCAACCTCTTCCCTATTATCCTATGGAAAAATAAAAATTCAGGCATGAATGAAAGATGCCTCCATAGCTAAAACTAAAGGAAGTCAAAAATTGAAAATTCATTATATTAGCCAAAATTGCCCTAATTTGTGTATATATTCGGAAAATTCATGAAAAATTGAGCATTTTTTGTTTTTACAGTAAATTCTGAATCGCTAACGCTTTGAGATAATCACGTTTGAAGTTGGCGATTTTTGAAAGTTGTTGATTGCAGCGAAGACCCTGATTCAGGGTTTTCGTTGTAATAAACAAGTTTCTAAAATCGCCAACTTCAAACGTGATTATCTCAAAGCCGTTAGCGATTCAGAATTTACTGTAAAAACAAAAAATGCTCCATTTTTCATGAATTTTCCGAATATATACTTTGCGGCAATTTTGGCTAATATAATGATTTTCAATTTTTGACCTTCTTCAATTTTAGCTATGGAGGAACTTTCAACCGCCGTTTTAACACATAAAACTGTAAGAACTTTTAAAGTTTGCATTTTTCTTGCCGATCATTTTTTAGCTAACTTTAAAGAATGCTCCTTCTAACTTTGTAATTTTATATCTGTAACTAAATTTTTATTACAATTTGGCTCGTTTAAAAAAATCGGTAACTTGCCAAAATACACTTTTATTTATTAATCGTTTCGATAAACAATTTACTTCCGAAAGGCTATACTTCCGAAACTCTAGTAACCAACAGGGGTCATTTTGACCCCTGTCAACTTTAAAAAAAATTATATAAACAATTTTTAAGTAGACAAATATTTTTAATTTATAAGATAAATTTATGCATTTCACATGTTTTACCCGCTTTACACAAATCACATGGCTTTTGAAGTCAAATGATCGTTATAGTTCATAGCTCAAAATTTTCAATCCCTTGCGTCCCAGGCACCACGTCATAACTAGCCATCGATAAGAATTAAATTCAAGTGACCTCTCGAAAATGATACGTTGTTTGCGTACTCATTTTTGGAAATAGTGAAGCTCGGATTAAGCACGCCGAGGAAATATAGTAAATTTTAAATCAGGCAAAAGTTTTCGGACCCGACCGGGACTCGAACCCGGACCTCCTGGCTACCGTCCAAGTGCACTACCATTGTGCTACCGAGACCTACAACTGATGCCCGTTAATTGGTGAATACTTGACATTTAAAAGTCCACTCTGGAATTTTATGATTCCTAAAAATTTTGGTATCATTCGAAAGAGGAATTTTTGCTGAGCAACTTTTTTTTGGAAGTAATGTCTGAAACAGTTTCCTCGTCGAGATAATCGCTTTTGAAATGTTGACAAATTTTTTTGAATTTCGCAGTTTATTGACACGAAAATTCCCTGATTTTCTAGAAATATTCAACTTAAAAAAAATTAAAACGCGGAAAATATTCTTCGGACTCCAATTAACAACATTAGTTCTTGCAACTTTTGAAATTGATGAAAAAAATATTGAGAAAAATCGAAAAAATTTAAAACTTCTATTGTAATTTGGCAGAATAAAAACTTCAAATTTTGTTTTCGATTTTTTCAAGATTTTTGTCATCAATTTAAAAAGTTGCAAGAGCTAATATTGTTAGTTGGAGTCTGAAGAATATTTTCCACGTTTTAATTTTTGAAAAATCGAAAAATGAACATTTTTTCTTAATGGTCTCCCCTAATGTTGATCCTTCCCCCAATCTCGCACCCCCGAAATTTGATCCAGGAGCCAAAATAGCTCATTTTTAAGCAATTTTTCACCATTTTGGCCATTTTCGTCCATTTTTTTCAACAAAATAGTGCCAAATTTAACATTTTTTCATACAAAAAATCATAATTTCTGAGTATTTTTTTCGCCTGCCTGCGGCGCTGGTTTTTTGACTTCCCTCAAGGATTTCAATATAAAAATTTTCGTGCCTATCGGTGCGAAAGCCCATGGGGGGAACCAAGATGATTTTGAAAATCTTTTGAAAAAATCGAAAAAAATCATAAGAGTCCCCCTCTCCCGAATTTCAGGGGGTCGACCGCAACTTGTAGGCCAAATTGAGCCTCGCCTTCAAAAAATTGCGGACGAGACTCATTTCGCCCACGGCCCGCAGGTGAGTCGTAAAACTTAAAAAAATTAGAATATATATGAAATATCATTTGTTAAATTAAATATTGTCAAAAATACAAAATTTCTCATTTTTCAACAAAAATCGTAATTTTTTAAAGCATTTTTAGCTTAAATCAAGCATTTCTTAAAAAAAATTATCCTACCATCTTCCAAAAAGTAAAATTTGTGAACACCCTGTGGTGAATCAATCAATCAATGAAAATGTGAACTAATTAAAAGTGATAAGAGCTTATTCATTAAAATTTTTTCATATTTACGGTTTTATTATCTTACTTTATTTTCCTATGAATTCGGATAAAGAAATCAAGATTAATGGTGAAGATGGTCAAGTTTATGAGTTTCATGAAGATCGCCAATTTCTAGGAAATGGATCTTTTGGTAGAGTATTTAAAGGAAAAAATATTTCGGTACCTAAATTTGTCACCGGATGAGTTATTTTAGATTCATATTTAGAATCAAAATGATGTTGCTGTAAAAATCGTAAGAAATCAATCTGATCAACAAAGGATGTTGGCACAAGAAATTGAAATCCTTGAAGTCAGGAGTTGTCTTGCAAAGTAAAAAAAGTTGTAAACAAATAATTTAGGTGCTAACGAATACTAAAAATGAAAACATTGTCTCGTTATTCGCCGTCAAGAAGACAGCCCTTAATGTTTTTATGGTTATAGAATATTGTAATTATAAAGATTTACGCCATTATTTGTCCAAAAAAGGTGTTCTAAGTGAGGTTGAAATTGAGTATTTTTTTAAACAAGTTGGTAAGTTATTAGTAAGCTCTGCCTGATGGAAACAAATTTAGTGAATGGATTAAAAACGCTACATGAGAATAAGATTATTCATAGGGACTTAAAACCAGAAGTAAATTTGGTGGTGAGACACTTGCGGACGGACTTTTGCAGACAGACATTTGCGGACGGGAATTTTGCGGAAGCCGATAATTTTTTAAAATTTTTTCAAAAAATTCAAATTTTACAAACGTTTCGTCCGCAAATGTCCCTTCCGCAAAATTCAGTCCGCAAATTCCGTCCGCAAATGTCCGTTCGCAAGTATCTCACCACCGCAAATTTTTATGCTGTCATGGCAAAGACCGAAAAAGAGACCTCAATGAATTCTGTCTCCTGTGATGACTTGAGAGTCAGCCAGTACCATAGAGAGAAAGTTTGATTAGAGGACGGACACGTTTTTGAATGGAAGCTTAAATCCCAACACATCGGTGGCGTAGCCAAGGGAGCGAGAAGAGGGGGAAGTGGGGCAATCACCCACCCCGTTCCTGAAAAATATGAAAATTTTTCCCTTGGCTCCCTTATGTTTTTCCAATTTTTTGCAAAAATGACCATTTTTTCAAATTTTCATTAAAATGCCAAATTTTCATCAAAAATCGTCGAAAAATGGCTATTTTTGCCCAAAAATGCCAATTTTTAGTCATTTTTAGTCAAAAAATGCGATTTTTTTGGTCGAAAATTGGCATTTTTTGGCGAAATAATTGATTTTTTAAAAGCAAATTATAATAACACTTCCACCTTACCTGAAAATTTTTTTCAAAAATGGTCATTTTTAAAAATTTTTACAAACAATGGCAAATTTTCAAAACTCAACTACAGTACACACGTGTAAAACCCCCCTCTTATGGTTGCAGCTCTCAATAATAACATTGAAATTGTTCGTTATTTATTGGAGAAAGGTGTAGATCCAAATAGAAAAAATAATGACGTCGATATCGCTCTGCACTACGCTGCAAAGAATGAAAATGACAATAAGCTGATTGTCGAATTATTATTAGAACATAGTGCTGATATAGAACATCAAAATGCCGTAGGTAATACGTGTCTTATGGATGCATCTTACAAAAATAACATTGAAATTGTTTGTTATTTATTGGAGAAAGGTGCGGATGTAAATAGAAAAGATAACGACGGTAATACCGCTCTGCACTATGCTGCAAGAAATGAAAATGACAATAAGCAGATTGTCGAATTATTATTAGAACATGATGCTGATATAGAACATCAAAGTACCGAAGGTATTACGTGTCTTATGTTTGCATCTTACTACAATAACTGTGAAATTGTTGGTTATTTATTGGAGAAAGGTGCAGATCCAAATAGAAAAACTAATATCGGCAGTACCGCTCTGCACTATGCTGCACAAAATATAAATTACAACAGGCTGATTATCAAACCATTATTAGAACATGGTGCTGATATAGAACATCAAAATGCCGTAGGTAATACGTATCTTATGGTTACAGCTCTCAATAATAACATTGAAATTGTTCGTTATTTATTGGAGAAAGGTGCAGATTTAAATAGAAAAGATAACGACGGTAATACCGCTCTGCACTATGCTGCAAGAAATGAAAATAAGCTGATTGTCGAATTATTATTAGAACATGATGCTGATATAGAACATCAAAATATCAGAGGTATGACGTGTCTTATGGTTGCATCTAACCAAAATAAAATTGAAACTGTTCGTTATTTATTGGAGAAAGGTGCAGATCCAAATAAAATCAACAAAGGTAGCAAAACAGCACTGCATTTCGCTAGAATGAAGTCTAATAATGAAATCATTGAATTATTGTCGAAATATGTAAAAAAGAAAAAAAAACAAAAAGTGAAAAACATGGCACTATGACAACCATCACGAACAATCGTTACTAAGGACATCCGTCACTATTTTTAGTAAATTTTTAAAGGAAAATAATGATAAGTAGAAATTCTACGTGCTCTTCTTTAGTGGGTGGTAAAAAAATTTTTGATAGGATGAAGGCTACGGTTGTCTGTGAAGTTGAGTGGTTGTTCTAGTGCCAAAATGTAAATGTTTTATTAGAAAAATAATAAAGACTATACAGTTAAGAAATGACAGTGAAACCGATACTAGTCAGAATGACTTTCCAGCTATAGAGGTTTCTTATTATTCAAACATGCGGTTTTGGTTATCTCTGCTCTACTACGTATGCCCCAAATCTGGATCAAAGTTGGCGTCAGTAGCCCCTCTTTTTTGAAGCTGGCGTCAGTAGTCCCTCTTCATAATATGTGTGCCCAGAATTCTTGGACACATATTGTTCCATAAGTTCGCAGACTTCACTTTTTACTTCTCATCTTCGAAGATGAGAAATGAAAAGTGAAGTCTATGAACTTTTGGAACAATCTGGTATTAGGTAATAGGATCGAATTCACCTCACGATTTTAGATGAGTTCCAGGAGCCGGGCGCTAACGCGCTCGGAGGGGAGAAGTAAGGAATCTCCGAACGGTTCATAGATTTTACATAGGGGGTATTTTACGTGTACATAAAATACCCCCTCCCCATGTAAATTTTTCCTCTGATTTCGATAATTTTTGTGTCAAACTTCTTCCAGTAAATAATTTTAGGGACCGCCACGAGTTTTCAGAATGAACAACTGTTCTTTAAGTTACACAGCACTTGCAAAAACCGCAAAATCCTAAAACTGCCAAAAATGAACTTCTCCAAATGTATGAATTTAAAAAAAATCTACGTATAAAAATTAAACCATTTTTATCATAGCATATAGATCATGGTTTATGTATTATATTCCACACAAATTTTTATAAAGTTATAATGAAAAAATTTTTTGAAATGCAAAATAAAAGGTGGGTCATATGTGACCCAGTCGGACTATACCAGTAAAAATCATGGTGGGTCACATAAACCCAGTCGGACTTTTCTAGTAAAATTTAACCAAAAATCAAAATTTGTAAAAAATGTTAAATTGTACTAAATTTTTCTAAAAATTGGTCAAAGCAATGTTGGATTGCATGTTGAATGTTTCAAAGTATTCCATGATAAAAATACTTGATTTTTTTTGTTATTGTGCTATTTTGTTATTCTTTAGATTTTGAATAAATTTTACTGGAAAAGTCCGACTGAGTCATATGTGACCCACCATGATTTTTACTATAAAGTCCGACTGGGTCATATATGACCCACCTTAAATTTAACAGTATTTTGAAAAATTCAAACGGATATCATTTTCTATACCATTTTTAAGTATTTTTGCATAAAAATTTTAAAAAAAATCGTCTTTGTGAGTTCTCGTCCAAAATGGGTTAAAAACCATATTCCGAAAAACCGCATCAAAAATGTATTTTTCTATCAAAGCTTATGCTTTTTTGAAACTACCAAACCGTACATAGAACAAGCATATTTTCCTATAAAAACCGTACCGAAGGGGTGTTCGGGATAAAAACAAAGTCAAACTGACAGATTATCATATGTATAGGGGTAATTTTTAGGTGAAAAATCTAAAAAACAGCCGATGGACTTTTCTGTGATAAATCAGTGTCGAGAAATCGATTGCTGTCGTTATTTTCCGGATTTGAAGCGATCCTTATGGTGATTTGGCCAAAAAAAAGTACAAAAAAGAGCCTTTTTAGATGTAAGCATTTAGCATTTCTTTCCAAGCATAACTCTAACGCCAAAGACCTAGTGTCCCTCTTCCATTTCTAGCTTTTGCTAAAATTTGCTCTTCAAACGACGGAGTTATGTAGATTTTAGTGAAACCGTTCATTTTGGTGCTTTTTGGAAAAATTACATTTCTCGAAATACATGAAAGTATCGTAAAATGATAATAGTTTTATATCTAGAAATAAAAATTCTACATAATAACAGCAAAAACCGCATAAAAAAGCTAATTTCAAGAAATAAATACAATTTTTCGAAAAATGGCCATTTTTGGGTATATGCAAAGATCCAAGAAAAAATCTATCTAAACGATCGATTCAGCCAAAAACTTGATGTATTCTGAAACTACAGGTATAAATCTATAATCCTCATATCATATCTACTAAAAATTTTTTGACCCTTGTACGGTTTCCAAAAATGAGTTTTTTCACCGTTTTGTCTATGACCAACAATTTCTGACCATTTTGAACCAATTTTCATAAAATGAAAATCCTGTATATAGTCCAGTATACGTGCGAAAGTTAAACAAAAAATCCTAAACAAAAAAATTGTGTAAGGCGATTTGAAAAAGTTTTTTAAAAATTTACCCCTTTATTTTATCCCTTTGGAGTAGAAAACTAAATTGAACAAATCGCCTGAATTTTCGTATCCAGGGTTTCGACATAGGGAACTCGAATCTGAAGAATTTTTTGATTTTGACCACTGGAAAGTGGAGAAAAGCGTTGCCACTTGTCCTAGTACCCCCTTTTGGTTTTGGTCGGCCAAACCAAATTTAAGAGGTGGTTCCCATTTCATTCCTAGGTAGTGGACAGTACCGTAATTTTTGGTCCAAATTTAGCGGAGAGTTTTGGACTTTTTTAAATTTTCATTTTTATTCCCCGAAAATAAAAAATTTTTAAGTTGGGGGTATTCCCCGTCCATAATTACGGCACTGGCAGTAGACAAAGAACACCTAGTTCGTCGCTCCGTGCTGAAATACATTTCTTGTGTAGGTCGGCCCCTTCCAAAATCCAAAAATATCTCCTTTTATTATTTGAAAAACAGATTTTTAAAACGAGTAAGATTCAGAATTTACTAAATATAAAAATGTTCCATTTTTCATGAACTTTCCGAATATCCCTTGCTTATTTCACAGATTTTTAGCTAAAAACACCATTTCGCATATTTGTAATTGATCAAAATTTCTGCCAAAAACCATTTTTTACATTTTCAAGAAAGTCTAAAGATGATTTTTACAGAATTTTTCGAAAAATTAGAGATTTCTATGGGGATGCTGATTAGTTGAGGGGTACAACTCATCAAACTGGCGAATCCGGGGTTTTTGGGGTGGTCGCAAAAAATTTCTTTTCCTACCATCCTATATTCCAAAATTTTTGAACACCCTGTAGTGAATCAACTAATCGATGAAAATGTGAACTAATTAAAAGTGATAAGAGCTTATTCATTTTAAATTTTTTTTCTTCATATTTACAATTTTATTTCATCATTTGCCTTGCTAATTTTATTTTCCTATGAATTCGGATAAAAAAATCCAGATTAATGGTGATGATGGTCAAGTTTATGAATTTCGTAAAGATCGCCAATTGCTAGGTCACGGAGCTTTTGGTATAGTCGTTAAAGGAAAAAATATATTGGTACCTAAATTTGTCGTCGGATGAGTTATTTTAGATTCATATTTTTAGAATCAAAATTATGTTGCTGTAAAAATCGTAAAAAATTACTCTGGTCAACAAAAGATGTTGGCACGAGAAATTGAAATTCTTAAAGTCAGGAGTCGTCTTGTAAAATAAAAAAGTTTTAAACAAGTAATTTAGGTGCTAACAAATACTCAAAATGAAAACATTGTATCGTTGTTCGCCGTCAAGAAGACAGTCAGTGATGTTTTTATGGTAATAGAATATTGCAATTATAAAGATTTAGGCCATTATTTGTCCGAAAAAGGTGTTCTAAGTGAGGTTGAAATTAAGTATTTCTTTAAACAAGTTGGTAAGTATTTGTAAGTTCTGCTAGATGGAAACAAATTTAGTGAATGGATTAAAAACGTTACACGAGAAAAAGATTATTCATAGAGACTTAAAGCCAGAAGTAAATTTTTATGCTGTCATGGAGAGACCGAAAAGGCGAGCCCAATGAATTCTGTCTCCCGTGATGACTTGAGAGCATACATGGGCAGGGGTGGCAAATTTGCCAGACGCCTCCCTCCCCAGCAACTTGAAGATAAAAATTACATAACCCCCTGGCAAATCGGCCACGAAGCGTCCAAAAAATGGTGTCTTTTGCCAGAAAACATCACCCAGCATTTCAGCCGAATTTGCTAAAAATAATTCAACCCCCCAAATAATGAAAAAATTTTTGCCACCCATGCCCATGTATGATTGAGAGTTGGCCAGTGAGTTAGGGAGAAAGTTCAACTAGAGAAGGGGCAGTTTTTTGAGAGGATGGAGGCCTAAGTCCTAACACATCAATGGCGTAGCCAATGGGGTGGGGCGATCGCCCATCTCGTTCCTGAAAAATTTGAAAATTTGTTCCTTGGTCACGCTAAAGTTTTTCCCGATTTTTTGAAAAAATGATCATTTTTTACTAACAAATGCCAATTTTTTCTACCAAAAATCTTTAAAAAATGGCTATATGCCATTTTTAGTCATAAAAAAGCGATTTTTTTTGGCAAAATTGCCATTTTTAATCGAAATAATTGATTTTTTAGAAAAACGAGCTACAGTAATGCCCTCTCCTTAACTGAAAAATTTTTTTTTCAAAAAATGGCCATTTAAAAATTTTTTCAAACAATGGCAATTTTTCAAAACTAAACTACAGTATTGCCCTAACACGTTCCGAGGGGTCTAGCTACGCCACTGCAACATATAGGCCTAATTATCCCAATTTCGATCTCTGCGTCAAAATATTTAACTAAAATTTTTTTACAACTTTTCAGAATTTAATGCTTTCCAACCCAACTGGATTAAGCGATCCACCTTTTTATGAATTAGTTGTAAAAATTTCGGATTTTGGGCTATCCAGATTTTTACCCGAAAGATCTCTTGCTAGCACTAGAGGCTGTGGATCTCTTGCTAGCACTTTTTGTGGAACTCCTTATTATATGGCACCTGAAGTAGTTTTAAATCCAAAATACGATTCCAAAGCAGACATTTGGTCTCTTGGCATGATCATCTATGAATGTTTGACCAATTCTTTACCACTGAAAAAGGTAAGTCTAATATCTTTTAGCTGTTTTTAACATTTATTGCAGGAAGGTATTAGAGATCCCGTTCAACTTATACACTTTTATCAAACAAAAGCTAAATTAAACTTGAAGATGCCTAAAAATGTTACAAAAGGATTGTCGGATATTATTATCAAAAGTTTGGAGCAAAACATACAAGAAAGAATAAGCTTTGAACGTTTTATATCAAACCCGTTTTTTACCGATATTCCGAAAAATCATGAACTTTTCAAAACTATTAAATGTCTTAAAAAGAAAAATGAATTAGAAAGTAAGTATTTTCCCAGAAAGGTGATGTTCTAGAAATTGTTCCCCATAAAATTTTACGTTGAAATGACCCCTCGCGATCGATTTTTGACTGTCAAGGAAAAAAGTTATAACCATTTTGCGCGAATTTCATGAAAAATAGAGGGTTTTTTATATATAACAAAATCGATTTTTAACCCCTTAAAAGAATTTTGTCACTCACTAGGCACATAAAAATAACCTAACAAGGGAACGAGTTGATGGTGCGATTTCACAAAAATTCGCCTATATTCTTGTAGAGTACCCCTGACTTGACTTTAAAAAAAATAGAGTTAGCTGATGACGGCCACTGTGTGGCTAGCTAATGGCTCCCAAAGTTTACAAAAAAACAATATGCTATATCATATCCAAAGTGTGAAGGGTTTCTATATGGCTGTCTTGTCTTAGTCGCTATGATTCCAGCTTAGCATTTTGCTGTCTCAGGTTCAATCCCGCTATCTAGCTAAAGTTTTTGCATTTTTAATTAAAATTTTTTTCAATAATAAGAACATTTATTTTATAAAAGCAAAGCATATTGCAACTTTAAAAATTTAACTATTGGCACATTATTATAATTAGATTACAAATTTTACAAAGTTATAAAATAAATGTTCTTATTATTGAAAAAAATTTTAAATTAAAAATGCAAAACAAGAAAAACTTTAAAATTAAAAATGCAAAAACTTTAAGCTAGATAGCGGGATTGAACCTGAGACAGTAAAATGTTAAGCTGGAATCATAGACACTAAGACAAGACAGCCATATAAGAGACCCTTCACACAGATGATATAGCATATTGTTTTTTTGTAAACTTTGGGAGCCATTAGCTAGCCACACAGTGGCCGTCATCAGCTAACTCTATTTTTTTTAAGTCAGGTCAGAGTACTCTACAAGAATGTAGGCGAATTTGTGTGAAATCGCACCATCAACTGTTGCCGTTCCCTTGTAAGTTTGTAGCAACACTTTTTGGCATAGTCCCACCCCCTGTGTGCATTTTCAAGATATTTGATTGCCGATAAATGGCGTATAAAACTATATCTTGAGTTATTTGTGAAAATTTGAAAAAAATGCTCAAAAATGCGCTTTTTTGTGCCAAAAATGCCATTTTTAAGTCATTTTTTCCAAAAAATTGTTACCTTTTAAGGCTTTTTTTTGGCAAAAAATGTTTTTTTAAAGTGCAATTTTTTTTGCTTTTTTTCAAAACCATTATTTTATTTTTGCTTTTTTAAAGGTTTTTTTCGATGTTTTAATTCGAAAATTTTATATGGCAGCCCTGGCTGTATCAGGGTGGTCGGCGACCACCCCTAAATTTCTATCGACTTTATTACCAAAATTAACTTTTATTTATAGTCAAGTTTCTTTTTGAACATGGTGCTGATATAGAACATCAAAATACCGAAGGTGTTACGGGTCTTATGCATGCATCTTATGAAAATAAAATTGAAATTGTTCGTTATTTATTGGAGAAAGGTGCAGATTTAAATGAAAAAAATAAGTACGGCAGTACCGCTCTGTTGTATGCTGCAGGAAATGAAAATGACAATAAGCTAATTGTCGAATTATTATTAGAACATGGTGCTGATATAGAGCATCAAAATACTGGAGGTGAAACTTGTCTTATGATTGCATCTATCAAAAATAAAATTGAAATTGTTCACTATTTATTGAAAAAGGGTGTAGATTTAAATAGAAAAGATAAGTATGGCCGTACCGCTCTGCACTATGCTGCAAGAAATGAAAATGACAATAAACTGATTGTCAAATTATTATTAGAACATGGTGCTGATATAGAACATCAAAGTATCGTAGGTGTTACGTGTCTTATGCATGCATCTTACAAAAATAAAATTGAAATTGTTCAATATTTATTGGAGAAAGGTGCAGATTTAAATAGACAAGATAAGGACGGCAGTACCGCTCTGCACTATGCTGCAGAAAATGACAATAAACTGATTGTCAAATTATTATTAGAATATGGTGCTGATATAGAACATCAAAATACCACAGGTCGTACTTGCCTTATGGATGCATCGTATGAAAATAAAATTGAAATTGTTCGCTATTTATTGGAGAAAGGTGCAGATTTAAATAGGCAAGATAAGTACGGCCGTACCGTTCTGCACTATGTTGTAGAAAATGACAACAAGCTGATTGTCGAATTATTATTAGAACATGGTGCTGATATAGAACATCAAAGTACTGAAGGTGTTACGTGTCTTATGCATGCATCTTGCAAAAATAAAATTGAAATTGTTCGTTATTTATTGGAGCATGGTGCAGATTTAAATAGAAAAAATAAGTACGGCAGCACCGCTCTGATTTATGCTGCAGGAAATGAAAATGACAATAATCTGATTGTCAAATTATTATTAGAACATGGTGCTGATATAGAACATCAAAGTTTCGAAGGTGTTACATGTCTTATGTATGCATCTTACGCAAATAACATTGAAATTGTTTGTTATTTATTGGAGAAAGGTGCAGATTTAAATAGACAAGATAAGGACGGAAGTACCGCTCTACATTGTGCTGCAAAAAATGACAATAAGTCGATTGTCAAATTATTATTAGAACATGGTGCCGATATAGAACATCAAGATACCATAGGTCGTACTTGCCTTATGGATGCATCTTATGAAAATAAAATTGAAATTGTTCAATATTTATTGGAGAAAGGTGCAGATTTAAATAGAAAAGATAAGTACCGACGTACCGCTCTGTATTATGCTGCAGTAAATAAAAATGACAATAAGCAGATTGTCAAATTATTATTAGAACATGGTGCTGATATAGAACATCAAAATACCGAAGGTGTTACGTGTCTTATGATTGCATCTGTCACAAATAACATTGAAATTGTTCGTTATTTATTGAAGAAAAGTGCAGATTTAAATAGAAAAAATAAGGACGGCCATACCGCTCTACATTGTGCTGCAGAAAATGAAAATGACAATAAGCAGATTGTCAAATTATTATTAGAACATGGTGCTGATATAGAAGAACAAATAATACCCAAGGGTATTACGTGTCTTATGATTGCATCTGTCACAAATAACATTGAAATTGTTCGTTATTTATTGGAGAAAGGTGCAGATTTAAATAGAAAAGATAAGTATGGCCGTACCGCTCTGTTTTATGCTGCAGTAAATAAAAATGACAATAAGCAGATTGTCAAATTATTATTAGAACATGGTGCTGATATAGAACATCAAAATATTAAAGGTAGTACTTGTCTTATGGATGCATCTTACGAAAATAAAATTGAAATTGTTCATTATTTATTGAAGCAAAGTGCAGATTTAAATAGAAAAGATAAGGACGGTAATACCGCTCTGTACTATGCTGCAGAAAATAAAAATGACAATAAGCTGATTGTCAAATTATTATTAGAACATGGTGGTGATATAGAACATCAAAATACCGAAGGTATTACGTGTCTTATGCAGGCATCTTATAAAGATAACATTGAAATTGTTCGTTATTTATTGGAGAAAGGTGAAGATCCAAATAAAATTAACAAATTTGGCGATACAGCACTGCATATCGCTAGAAAGAAGTCTAATAATGAAATCATTAAATTATTTTCAAAATATGTAAAAAAAGTGAAAAACATGGCACTATGACAACCGTCACTGTCACGAACAATCGTCACTGAGAACATCCGTCTCCATTTCTAGTAAATTTTTTAAAAGAAATAATGATAGGTAAAAATTCTATGCGCTCTTCTTTAGTGGGTGATATAAAATTTTTTTATAGAAAAAGGCTACGGTTATCCGTGACGGATGTCCGTGAAGTTGAGTGGTAACGGTTGTCCTAGTGCCAAAATGTATATGTTTTATTATAAAGATAATAAAGACTGTACAGTAAAAAAACGACAGTGAAGCCGATACCAGTCAGAATAATTTTCCAACTATAGGGGTCATCCGGATATTACGTAATCACTTAGGGGGGGGGGAGGGGGTAGCCAAATGATTACGATTGATTACAGG
>OZJO01018293.1:0-20091 GCA_900406225.1 Acrobeloides nanus | reverse complement strand
CAAAAAGCTTGATGATGCAAATAGAAGCTCATCTGTTTGTTTGATACAATAAAAAACTATCTTATATTATTTTTTATAACATACCACAGGGTGGCCCAAAAAATGCACTGTTGTAATTTTTTTCGGGACCTAGAATTTTTTTGAAAATACCCCTCTGTGTAATTTTATGCGGAGAATCGATTGCGCGCATTCCCGAACTCTAAAAATGCATACCTGACCCTGATTCAGGGAAGGGTCGGAGTATTGAAGCGAAAATCAAAGATGCTTCCCTGAAATTACCACTAGTTATTTCCAGATAAAAATGGCAAAAATTACCATTTTCGCTTCAAAAATCAATTTTTTTCATGAATCAGAGTCAGAAAAGCATTTGGAGCTATTGTGGATCACTTCAGGGTCAAAAATCGAAAATTTTTTTCTAAAATTTAAAAAAATGACATATTTAGGGGTAATTTTATGCGAAAAATCGATTGCGCGCATTCCCAAAGCGTGAAAATCTTTATTTGGCCCATAAAAATTGAAAAATTCGTATTTTTACCCATATTTTCACATCTAAAAATACGTATTCTTCAATTTTTAAGGATGAAACAAAGGTTTCCACGCTTCGGAATGCGCGCAATCGATTTTTCGCGTAAAATTATCCCTAAATATGTCATTTTTAAACAATTTTAGAAAAAATTTTCGATTTTTGACCCTGGGGTGGTCCCCCTGATTCACAATAGCTCCAAGTATTTGGAGCTATTCTGGGTTGGGCATGAGCGCAATCGATTTCCCGCATAAAAATTTCCTAAAGACGTCATTTTTAGAAAAAATTCCGGTCCTAAAAAATCTCAAAAGTGCACAATTTTTGGACGATCTTGTATATATAAAGCAATTTTGTTCTTTCCCTAACGAAAATTCTATCACCGTAACGTTAAATCTGAGGGAGTATAGTGGTATTTGCGCGCATTCCTGAAGCATGAAAACGCTTCCTTGACCCTGATTCAGGGAATGGGGTTGGTGTATTGACGCGAAAATCGAAAAATTTCTATTTCAGGGTTTCCAAATTGCAACCTATTTTGGTTGTAAATGCAACAAAAATGAAACAAACAAAATGACACTAAAATTATTCAATTTGAAAATTGTTTTGGGTTATTGAAGCGAAAATTATGGTTCAAGGTTTTCGTTTCAATAACCCAAACAATTTTTCAAATTGGATAATTTTTGTGCCATTTTGTTCCTCTCATTTAGCTATAAAAAGTTGCTACATGTTCATTTTATGAAAACTTAAAAAATCGATTTTTCTGCAAAAAATTCAAAAAAGTTTGTGTATTACAACGAAAACAAGTACACAAATTCAGAATTTCACATGCAATTATCTCAAAAACTACAACGATTCAGAATTTACTGTAAAAACAAAAAATGCTCCATTTTTCATGAACTTTCTGAATATCAACAAAAAATTGGTAACTTTTTTCCCCCTGGACTGGTCCTTTAATGTAGGATTTTTACAAAAATTCATGTGTTTATAAAGAAGATACACTCTATTTGTTTTAGACAAATCACATATTTTCATAAGACGTCCTTCTGCTTAAAATGTTTTTTTCAAAATGTATTAGCTGGAGGCTACATTCTTTTGTGTGTGAAAATTTTTCATTTATTAGATAACCATTGAACGATTGAAACTCTTCAGGAGCCGCGCTAAGGGTGCGCGTTATCAGTTGTGCCGCGCTCGGCACGACGTTAGCAGCGCGTTAACAGTTGTCCCGTTGCACTACGGCACAACGTTAGCAGTCGTGCCACGAGTTGTGCTGGTTGTGCCGCCGTTTTACAACGTGGCACAAAACGCGGCACGACTGATAACGCGCACCCTAACTGTCGGAAATCAAATCTAGCTAACGCTAACTGTCGGAACTAACGCTAAGGGTGCGCGCTAGCAGTTGTGCCGTTGCACTATGGCACAACGTTAGCAGTTGTGCCGAGGTGGCGGCACGACGTTAGTCGAGGTGGCGGCACGACGTTAGTCGAGGTGGCGACACAACGTTAGCAATTGTGCCGGTTGTGTCGCCGTTGTAAAACGGCGACACAACTCACGGCACAACAGCTAGCGCGCATCCTAACTGTTGAAACTAATGCTAACTGTCGGAAACTAACATTAATGGTCGGAACTAACGCTAATTGTTGGAAACTAACACTAACTTTCGGAACTAACGCTAACTGTCGGATCTAAGGCGCTGCGACAGGTGAGGACGGGCATTTGAGGACGCGACACTTGAGGATGGTCTTTTGAGGACGGATTTTGAGGACACGACATTTGAGGACGGACATTTGAAGACGCGACATTTGAGGACGGATATTTGAGAGCGCGACATTTGAGGATTTATTTTGAAATTTTAAAATGAACAATATTGTTTAAAAAAATGCGGATTCGTTGAAATTTTCAATGTCTCGTCCTCAAATGTCGCGCCCTCAAATGTCCGTCCTCAAAAGACCGTCCTCAAGTGTCGCGTCCTCAAATGCCTGTCCTCACCTGTCGCAGCGCCGGATCTAACACTAACGGTCGGAAACTAACACTAATTGTCAGAACTAACACTAACTGTCGAAACCAGTGGCGTAGCCAGAAATTTTTTAAGGGGGAGGGGGTACCAAGTCTTTTTTCTAAAAAAATCATAAAAGAAATCCTTATGTTTTTTTAGGCCTTCGGCCCGTAAGGGGGGATACCGGTACTCCCCCCCCCCCATTGGCTACGCCACTGGTCGGAACTAACGCTAACTGTCGGAAATATTTTAGCGTTGTCAATTAGCGTTAGTTAGCGCGGACCCTCAATCGTTTAAAAAATAACGACTCTACAGTAGACCAACATATTGCTAAACGTTTCAAATCTGACTTCGTATTGCGACGAATTCGCAGGCGTGTGCTAAATCGCGATGAGACCATTTAAAACGAAGAGTGCGTTCGAAATAGGAAAGAGTGAAAAACGCGGCAAGCAGTGCTCGCGTACGTGCTCGGGCTGAGTTGCTGCAACTCTTTCCTCGACCTTCCCGGCTGGCCGCCTCATCCATCGCGCACTCTTTCACGCGATCGATGCGAGCACAGTCCTTGGTTGAGGTGCTATTTCCTGCGTTAAGTCGGTCGACTTCTTCTTCGATCAACACCGGCTAGTTATTATTTCATTGGCAGCGCGCCAGTATTTCAATGACTTCCAAAACGAGAGCAAAATTTCCGCCAAGAGCATCAAACAATTAGCCAATAATTATTTATTGTTTTACACATGCTTTACCAATCAAAACACCATGTTGTTTTTCTTTTCATTAATTATGTTAATTTTAGAAAAGCAGCAACGCAAAAATTAGACATGCTTATTATCCTACGTATTTTTTGACTATTGTACTTTTAATTTTTCAACAACCACGGACTCGAATGATAAAATGATGTCGTCCGATGGTCTAGATTCTTATGGTCTGGACGAATTCAACATCAATCAGTAAGTAGCGTTATATAAAATTATTTACGACATATGCATTTGACGAGAAACCAGAAATGATTTTTATAGGAGGATAGTTTAGTACTTAGTAGTACTAATCAGGATTAGCGACCCCACTAGAAGTGATTTTTTTTCAAAAAATTTTTTACCCTTTTTTCTTTGGAAATGACCTCCCTAGGAGTAACTTATGCGAGAAATTGATTGCACACATTTTCGAACCGTGAAAATGCTTCCCTGACCCCGATTCAGGATATTGTATTGAAGCGAAAATGGAAAAAATTTTAATTGTGACCATTTTGCTTCAATACAATATCTTGAATCGGGGTCAGGGAAGCATTTTTAAAGTTCGAAAATGTGCGCAATCGATTTCCCGCTTAAAGTTACCTCTAGAGCAAAATGCTCTCCGGTTGCGACGATATATACATCAAAATTTTGATCATGTTTAACAGGCGGAGTATATGAAGTCCAACAAGGTTTAGTATTCGTATCAAAATTTGTAGGGTTCCAAACATGGATGGTGAGCGAAAATAGATTAGATGGTTGGGGTCGCAAAAATATCGGCATCAACTCATGTTCGTCAAAAATCGAAAAAAATGTATACGGGCCGGTGCCGTTAGGTACGGCCCATAAGCTGGTGCCGAATTTTTCAAATTTTGACGAATTTTTCAATTTTTATAAATTTTCAATTTGTCAAATTATAGGGACTGGTTCAATGAATACAAATCGGCAACACCAGATCCGAATGAAGGCGACCTATCCCTCAACGTGCCTTTGAATGATGAGCAAAACGCTATCTACTCCATCCCTCCTACCCAAGAGAGCTATGGCAGCGAATTCTCGTCACGAATACCCTCATCGCAAATTAGCGAGTTCGCTGAGCCATCACCATATCAGCAGCAACAACCAGCACAATTCGAGACGTTACAGAGGCTGCAGCCCTACGAAACCGCTCAACCATGCTCGTCGGCCATGTCAGAATCTCAGATTAGCCATAACCAATCGTCTTCACAAATCCCCTCCTCCATGCAACAACAACAAACCATGGAACATTTCTCATACATTCCATACGAGACGTCCTCCTATGTGAATTATATACCAACATCCAGTCAACAAGGCCTTAGCTATGAGGTCACCCCATCTTCCCAGCAGCCATCCATACAACAGTTAGATCAACCGCCTGGGCAACAACCAAACATACGTTATGACACGGAGTGGCTGCCGTCAAGTCAATACCAACAAATTTCGACACAAGGGAGCGGCCCAATAACATATACTGTCATGAGCTCTGCTTCGTCGTCACAACCCCAGACATCGAATCCGCCACAAATGCAGGTGATGGATAGCTCGTATGTCCAACCGCAACAGCCTTCGTACATCCAAGATGGGAATCAAGTGTTGCTGACCCAGATGCAAACCATACAACGTCAAGATCCACCCCAAATAGTCCAACATCAACTGCAGAGCATCCCTCAAAATAGTGTCGATTCGATTAGCTACCAGCCCCAGATGATCTATCAAAATGGCCCATCTGTCCCATCACAGTCCATACAAGTCATCGATGGATGCCAATACATTTCCCAGGACGCCTCTTCGCAATCTTCTTTTCAAACAGTACAAGTTCTATCCAGCAATGCTCCTCCTACTATACAACAACAGCAACAGCCCATGCAACAAACTCCAACCACCTCAGTTCGTGTGTCAACAACCACCGCACCGAGATCTCGAGCCAAGCCAGCTTCTCGGTCGAATGGAAAGAAAAAACCGATGGTCGGTGATATAAAAGTGATTGAGCAAAAGGTGCAAGAACAGGGGAAAGTTGAAGTCCAGGTATCGCTGGAGACTTCAGATGAAATTTCGAGGCTGACTACAAGGCTGATGGAAATTCAAAAATTGGTATGACACAAACCCCAGGTTTTTTTAAAGAATTTTTTGGAATTTTAGGAGAGTGAAAATGGTGCTAATTATTCAAATGAAAAGAAAGATATTGAAGCTAAACTATTGTCGCTATTTTTGGGGTAAGTTTTACACAAAAAAGGGTCAACATTGTATAACTTTTCGTAGAATTGTGGTTCGTACGATACTTTTCGTACGGTACTTTTCGTACGATACTTTTCGTACGCTACTTTTCGTACGATACTTTTCGTACGGTACTTTTCATACGATACTTTTTGTACGGTACTTTTCGTACGGTACTTTTCGTACGATACTTTTCGTACGATACTTTTCCTAATTATCAATAAAACCCGTTTTGGTTTAAATTTTTTCGTGTCAATAAACGGATTTTCTTGATAATCAGGCAACGAAAAGTTCGTACGAAAGGTTCATACGAAAAGTACCGTACAAAAAGTACTGTACGAAAAGTATCGTACGAAAAGTACCGTACAAAAAGTTCGTACGAACCACAATTGTACGAAAGTTATACTGCCATAGGGTGTTTTTGACACACCTCTTTTTGCCTACTAGCTCAAGTATGTACATAAGGGTCGCCACAAGCTATCGTACGAAGTCATCGTACGAGTGTAAAATACACTCGTACGACAGACGAAATGGCCACAAGCTATCGTACGAATTTCCTACGATGCCATCGTACTGCGTCGTACGATCGTACGACAGCTTGTGGCGATTTCGTCGTACTTTTACGATCGTACGATAGCTTGTGCCGTGCTTGTGGCGACCCTAAATGATTGATTATCTCCGTCACACTTTAAAAAATCCTGCCTACAACACTCTGGGAGGGGGGGGGGCAAATTCCACTTTATAATCATTATTTTCTAGACAACAAGCCCCACCTGCTCCTACCTCAGCTGTCGATACTTCCCTACAATCACAGAATCCACCCGCGGCACCGAAAAGAACATCTAGTTCGAGCAGAAGCCGGCCAAAGAAAACCGTAGCCCAACTCAAACAAGAAGCCGCCGCCCAAGTCCAAGAAGTGCAACAACAACAACCACAACTCTCGAACCAACCAAATGCTTTCATTCAACAACCACCTCCAATAGTGACTCCAAAAGCGCCGCCAAAGCGACTCCCACCCACATCCAAACAGCCACAACCACCGACCGAAGTAGCAACTGACATGAACAACATTACATACTCTTCTATGGGCCAGCCTCAAATAATATACCAACATTCGACGACCCCGTCGACTTCTTATGGTCAGCCAGCTTCGGTGTCGGTTCATTACACGTCAAATATGAAGCAAGTTCCAATGTCGGGTGAACTCATAAGTCTGCCTCCGGGCTCCATCAGTGGACTTCCTTTTCAAACCCAACCAGGGCAGCGCATATATGTCATTCAAAATACTACCAAAGCCGAGACCTTTGATTCGATTCAAGCACAGCCAATTACAACAACGGTAGTGCCAAAGGAGACGAAGCCGCCACCAAAACGGCGTCGGCCGCCGCCGAAGCCTAAACCGCCAAAAGGACTTCCAATCCATGGTAAGAAATATTACAGGGTGTCCCAAAAAAGGAATTTTTGGAATTTTTTCATGAAATTACTCGCACTCCCGAATTTTATTTTATGGTATTACAACGATTTATATGACCATTGAATAAGTTGCTTCTGTGGTGCAGTGATTGTGCACCGGTCGGATACCACACAGGTGTTGGGTTCGAGTCTCAGTGTCGTTGAAAAGATTTTTATACAAAATTTGTTTACTTCTCCAAAAATCGAGATTTTTTTGTATACGACCAGATTCGAGTTTGTTCTATCAGTTGGATCCGCTACTGCGTACATCCGTGTATAACCGAGAACACACAGAAACGCCGAAGCAGATTGACATGCGGCTATACAATCTTAGACTAAATTAAATCTGTTTAGAATTCGACTCACCGACTACCTCGATACCCCAACAAATTATTTTGGTACCTCCAGTTGAACTCGCCAAAAAGATTGCCGAAAAACAAAAAGAGCGAACTTCAAAGTACGTGCTCAATTCTCCTTCTTGTCTTAAAAATACTTTTTTTAGCTTATCCAACTACTTTGAATCTCTGAAAGAATCTCTAGACCATTTGGATTACGTGTCTCCGTTCAAGAATCTCTCCGACGTTGTCCAACGTCTACTACCTTTTAGTTTTCTGCGTGAACCAGATTTAAGCGATGAATTTTTGGATAAAGGTGCACTTTTAAATTTGATGGTAAAAATGAAAATAGAAATTTTTAGTGGACCATGAAATTCTGAGGCATACGATTTATATGAATGAAAGGAAAAGGCATATTGAAACGAAAGTCCGAAACATCCTTTATAAAGAAGCTTTGGTGAGTTTTTTCGAAAATTTTTTTTCAAAAATGCCGTTTTCTCGGGTTTCCTGCGCATTTCAGAACGTCAAATAAACTTCACTAAACCCCCTGGGGTAATTTTTGACGAGAAATCGAATGCGCCCACTCTGGGAGCTAGTTCGGATAGGGGGGGGGTGCACTTAACGTGATGTCAAAGATAAATTTTTGAAAAAAAATTGAATTTCTTGAAAAATTCAAATGTTTCATGGAACGAGAGTGGGCGCATTCGATTCCTCGTCAAAAATTACTCCAAGGCGTTTAGTGAAGTTTTATTACACCGGTGTCTGTCTGTTATCCGGACCAAGGGCGCATACCTGGTTTGAACCGTCTTATATTTGTAATTTCAGCCAAATCAGTCAACCGACCCAGAGCTATGTATGCTGTTAGCTCTCGACAATGAATATGACGAAAGACAGCTAAACAATGATAGGCCCTTATTTGAACAAAATCGAGGTAAAGCCGGTTGTTGTACACAAGGTGTTTCAAAGGATGAAAATACGAAACAAAGTCTGAAGCCGAAATTTTTTGTGTCTAAAACACCTCAAAATCGTGTTCTTCACCTATTAAAGCCTATAAAAGGTCAAAATTCGCAAATTTGAAACTTGTTCAAATTGGCACTTTTTTCGCTAAAAAATCGAGGTTTTTCCTACCTTTATAAGGTCATAAAAAATTATAGCAAAAGTTTGGTCAAATTCCCTACTACTAAGGATTAGCGAACGCAAACAACAGGGTGCTACTTCAGGAAAAATTTTTTCTAAAAAACTTGTTAGAGGTATTTTTGCGATAAATCGATTGCGCGCATTGACAAAACATGAAAATACCAGCACGACCACGCAGGGATGCGAATCTTTCCCGCTAAACACGACGACGCAGGGATGCGAATTCTTTCCGCCAAACACGACCACGCAGGGATGCGAATTTTCTCCGCCGAACACGACGACGCAGAGATGCGATTCCTTCCCGCCAAACACGATCACGCAGGGATGCGAATTCTTCTCGCAAAACACGACGACGCAGGGATGTGAATCTTTCCCGCCAAATACGACCACACAGGGATGCGAATTCTTCCCGCCAAACACGACGACGAAAGGATGCGATTTCTTTCCGCCAAACACGATCACGCAGGGATGCAAATGTTGCTTGTCGTCGTGGATTCCTAATTTGTTTGATGAATCATTTTATAGATTTTCATAGGAATCCCTGAGTGGTCGTGTTTGGCGTTTTCATGTTTTGTCAATGCGCGCAATCGATTTATCGCAAAAAATACCTCTAACTAATCCTTAGTAGTATCAATATTTTAATATCAATCAAAATAACATCTCAGGGTATTCTTCTGATCGGAAAACACGATTTTGACCCTGTTGCATCAAAATTTCAACAAAAAAATTTTCGGCTCCAAACTTTGTTGACTCCGAAACACATGTGTGTGTAACTTTGTTTTCATGCCATTTTTATTTCTAGATCAATATATCCATGAAAATGGAGTCCCTACATTCGATGCCAATCTGGATAAAAATTCAATCGATGAAGCTCGTGCCAAGCTTGGGCCGATAAAGATACGCCAATTGCAATATAAATATCGAGAGTTTGATCCATCGATTTATCTAGGGAATATCGAAGAGGCGCTAGCCATGAAATCTCCGTATATTGGATCAAGAAGGACTTCGTTAGATTTGGAAACTACGTACGATGAATCTCTTGTGGATGACACAGAGAGTGTAGTTTCGATGGAGATGAAGGCATACGTTGACCACCACGTTTTCCCCATGAATTCACCACCCGGTATATCCTCGCTTCGAATGGAAATTGGTCAATATATACCAACTGAAGTTAGCAAGCGAATCGAACCGGTTAAAGTCGAAGAAAATCGTGTCAACGAGCCCATTATTCATGTGATTGAACCCGAAGCTAGTCCTCCGAAAGCACTTCCAACTTTGAACGAACAACCAATGATCATGCCAACAATAGAAGATGTTATCCCACCGATTATCAATGGATTCTACTCCAAGGAAGAGCACGAAAGAAGTCCAAGGAAGAGCACGAAAGAAGCGCTGAAGGTCAAAGAGCACGAAAATTTCCAAAAGATAAAAATTTCTCTAAAGACAAAATTTTCCCAAATGACATCCAAGTTTGTCGAGGAAGGAGAAACGCTTGAAAGCAAAGAAATGCCAAAAGAAATTGATATGAAACCTATGAAGAGTGAAAAAATTAGCCCTATAAAAATTCGGCCATTCGAACAAGAGGTTATTGAAGATAGACCACCAATATCTAGAAATGCTTCCGTCGAAGACCCCAATATGTCGAAAGAAAAAACTGTTGTGAAGAGATCTTGTTATGGCCTCGATTTATCAGATGAAGATGAAGACGAGGTAAATTTTTTACGAATTCAAGAAATTGAGTCTTAAAGGTACACGGTTAGAATGGGATAAATAAGGCTTTTACTGTTGTTTGTAATGTAATATCTAAGGATTTGGCCTATCTCCCTGGGGCCTAAATACAAGGCACTAACCTTTATTTCACCCAAAGACGCAATGGACTTCCGCCAGGTCTTCGCGATCGGTCTCGTGGAGTAAACGTTGCCATGTCTCTGAATTCTGATGACGCTGAATTACTCGGCCTAAAATAGGAAAATAAATGCGGGTACAAACCCGATAAAAATTTCAAACTGCAACTTTCTTTAACTTTATTTGTCTGAATTTCACAACCAAAAACAATACAAGACAACAGTAAAAGTTTAGCAACACATTTCGTAAATAAACATTTAAAGAAACAGCGCAGGAGAAGAAAAAAGATCCTCAAACCTTTACTTTGCAAACGTCAGCAGCAAGAATGAGAATAAATTAACGCGGCACAGTATAAAAAACTAAATGCAGGGAACTAAGAGAACAACAGCCAGCACAGAGCTCGCAACTGTTGCATCAAAAGCCCGTTCACAAAACACGATACGATAACAACGCAGTGCGCGATAAGGGTGCGCTCAAGCATGTCGAAAAGTTGTCAAAAAAAGTTTTCAAGTAATCTGTTTGATTTTGACAACTTTTTGACATGCTTGAACGCACCCTAAGAAAGAATGCGCAAATAAAAACAGAACGAAAACGATGCGACGTAATGTAATAATAATAAACGCGATAGATACAAATAAACTGAGAAAAGAGATGACAGAATGAAATTACAATAACAGAGATTTTGTGCTAATATACAAAACAATTCAAAACATAAAGAGATTATTCTAAATTGATCTTGTTGTGGCGCCTTCTTCACACTTAACTATATGGTTTTCATATGTTCGGCGGGATTCATGAGGTGGTCCCCTCCCCCTCAATTTTGGGTTCATGAGTGCGTGGGTCAGGGGGACTCCCCCCTACCGACCTATGACTGTGGCACATGTCGGAGAAAAGGAATATGTTGAGCTTAATCACTCACCAGTCCGATGATGAATTATGTTCCGAATGATGAATTTCCTTACCCCCCCCCCCACGATTCCCAACGATAATTCCTTTGACAACTGCGGTTCTGGCAACTGTATTAGATTGTAAGCTTAAATGGTCATTTTAAATTGAATTTTTAAGCATGAAGATGAAATCCTACAATTTTTTTAGCTCAAATTCGTAATTTTCGCCTAAAAATTACCCTTATACATGAAAACCATAGTTAAGCCTGATTTATCCCATTCTGACCGTGTACCTTTAAGCCAGATTTTTTTCATGATATCATTAATTTTTTTTAGGAAAAGAGACCGTCAACATCAGAGGCGCCGGTGATGCCAATCAAGCTGAAAATCTTGAAAAGTGCTTTACAAAAAGAATCCGAGAATACTCAAACTAGAAAAGAAGACAAGAAAAGGCACGAAAAACGAAAGGAAAAGCATGAAAAGCGTCGCCATAAGCATAGAGAAAAGGAGAACCGAACATCAAATCACAATCATCTGGAGCATAATCTGCCTATAAAGGAGGAAATCTCGCTCGAAAAACCAGTAACAATCGTGCCCAAACTTGTCATACCACGCGCCCGCCTAGGGATAAATGCTTTAACCCAACCAGATCAAGATCTACATGTGAATGACATAAAGCCACTAGAAGAATCTTACCCGGCTAAAGATCAACATTTTGAGCCGAAAAGTCACAAACGGCATCTTCGTGAACACCATAAATCGAAAGAAGAAAAGGCAGAGAGAAAGAAGAAAAAGAAGAAACACTCGCAACAAAACGACGGGATTTCTATGGATAACGAAAAGCCGAAGGTTCCCAGAATTAAAATAAAATTCGGAGGTGACCAGAAGAAATGGGCAACTACAGTCGATTCATCATCCCCCAGAGATGTGGTCATGGATCATAGGGAAGATCTTGTTTTGTCGCCGGATGTACCAACTGCACTACCCGTTTTTACTCCACCACATACAAATACTTCTTCAATAAATACACCTCCGTCGGATACGTTCTCGAATGAAAGAAATAATGGTACGCCAATTGGTTTCGATCTGCGGGCCAGAGTACAATTTTCACCATGTTCAGGTGAATCCGATGACGAAAAACGATGCCGATTATCCAATCTAGTTCTTTCCCGATTGAAAAAACAATAGCTGGACATGACAAGATATTTTTAGTCTGTTCTCCTGATATTTCTACTGGTNTTCGAAACCTAACCTAAAATTTTAGATGAATCCGATGACGAAAAACGATGCCGATTATCCAATCTAGTTCTTTCCCGATTGAAAAAACAATAGCTGGACATGACAAGATATTTTTTAGTCTGTTCTCCTGATATTTCTACTGGTCGTGCGTCTTGTGTGAATTTGTTTCAATCCTGTTATATATAGTTTTGCTAAATATGTTTTGTCCCAGGCGGACGTTCAAATGAATATTTTCCTCCTCGAATGCTTTATTATTTAGTTCTGTGTACATGATAATCATCGCATTTAATCTAAAGCCTTTTTGAACCTCATTGGTCGCTGACATTTTTATTGCACAACGTTTTTTAGAGTGCTTTCGAAAGGGGCTGACCAGGTAATACGTTATCAATTTATACCCCCCCCCTCCTCCAACGTTATCAAAAATTCATTAGCGTGATCAACTTTTTATTGAGAGGGCTGATCCCCCCCCCTCCCTCCTCCAACATGATAACGTCATATCTGGATAGCCCCAAATAGGTCTTTATTTCCTTAGAAAAATAAAAAAGTGGTGTTTTATTTGAGCGTAAAATCGTAAAACTTGTTGCAAATCTCATCATTGACCACTGGTTCTGGTGCTTTCCGAACAACTTGCCTCTAAAAACAAATTCATAAATATACACAAAAATCGACACCATTTTCTGATTTTTTTGATACTGCAAAAGTGTTCTGGACCGATTTTTCTAAGGAAATACTTTTTTTTCTCATGAATTGTTTCTGATCAGGTGCTTTCTTTCTTTTAACTTTTATTATAGGTTGGAACTTTAATCAGCGACTTCTTTTTAAATAGCTGCCACAATTCTGATACTGTTTCTTTTTGTATGATTGCACGTCATTCTATAGCCCGTTTCAACTATAAAAAAGCTGGACCCAAAATTCAAAGTTAACATCCCGTATCGCTTTTCTTTCTTCAAATCGTACCAGTAGTACCTCGAACCATCAGGGCCATCCAAGTATTGAAACAACACATTCTTTTAACCCAGTTACATGTTAACTTCGACTTTTTTGTGCAAAAAATTTCTTTCACTGCATCACAAGCGCGAAATCATTTATTTTGAAAAAGCTGTGTTAAAATGACGCGCAATCTTTCTTAGATTGAATTTATGAAAATTTTGTTAGCTAATAATTTTATAGCGGCTCCATGTATATTTTATTACATGTATCATGTATTGATGAACAATATAGAGAGAATATAAATTTCAGGTCATTTCTTGTTTTTATTAGAGGCCATTTGTGATGTGTTTTTATTAATTAAAACAGCTAAAGTTTATTCAAATAAAGAAAATATTGTACGTTTAAAACAGAGTGAAGAAAGAGAGACCGTTGGGTTTTATACGACTACAGGGTGTAGTATCAAACAAAAACCGGAATTTGGGTGGTTTTTTATGTTTTTCTGACCCGAAAATTTTCTTCCACAAGCTGTTGTAAGTTGTACGCACGACTTCTCCATTTTCTTCGACTGAATAAAGCATCTTCGGAATCCGGAGATGCTGCTGAGCAAGAAACTTGATACAAGTTGGAATAGGAAATGTTGCCTAACTTTCTCCCCCTCAAAAAATGTGATTATATTTCGAATTCTTTATTCATAATAAAAATAAGTTGCTATATAAAACACCTAAATATATCTAACAGCTAATTCGTGCTCATCTTTAACAAATTGGAATTCCAACTTCACTGGCTGTTTCAAAAGTATGCTGAAGAATTCTTCGACAAATCCCAGCATCCAGTAAATTTTCTTCTTATCCGGATTGCCTTTCAGCTTCAAAAATCCAGTTATGATGACAATATTTCCACGTCGTTTGATAATTATCTCTTCTCCATCATTGACAACATTATCGGGTAAGAAGCCACGAAGAAAGCGTCGAATAGCTTCGTCTTGAATGAGTACATACGGTTGGACTTGTCGAAATTCCTCGAGATTCTGCGAATGCCATGTTAACCATGCTTTTCTCACTCCGTACATTTGAGGCTTCTCTGCCATGTCGTTAGTCAGCCATCGTGACTTATCTCTTGTTCTCTGAAAAACAATGAATATATTTCTCAAATGTAAAACCAGGGATGCAAATCCGCTGATTTTTCAGAAAAGTGCTGATTTTGAGATGTCAAATCTGGCAAACATCTGATTTTGCAGTGTCAAATCTGATTTTTGAGATGCGAAATTTTGTCAAATTTATAAGAAATATGCATTTTGCTCCTAAAAATCTGATTTTTAATGTCAGATTTGTTGATTTTGAACAAATGTTTTTGGCATCCCTGTGTAAAACTTATTGAAGAACGTTGTCTTAAAGGATATTCGCTTGTGGATAAAAATAATTTTAGTAACTTACAGCATATTTTCCTGCCACATTTGTATAAACAGGAACACTAAAGCATAAATTTCTTGAAGATAAAATAGACGATGTTGTCGGTAATCGAGTTAATACAGGAAAATAGCTATATTGAAACATCCTAAAATGAACAATTCATCGGTAAAACTTCAATCATAAGTATTTGTCGCTCAAAAAATACATTTCGGCATTTTTCGCTAGTTATCGATGAAATTTTTTTCAGTACTAAGCAAGAATGTATACTGATAAGGGGAGTGCACCAGAAGTTGGTGCGATTTCCAAAAAAATCCGATATATTATTCTAGAGTACCCCCAACTTGTTAGTAAAAATACAAAATTAGCTGCTAATTCGCTAACCTATTGGAGCTGCGACGAGTTTTATGTCAAAAATAGCTTTTTTATTGAAACCAAGGGGGTCCAAAAACACCTTTGTTTTACTTTTTTCGTCGAATTTTTGACATTTTCCACCGTTTTTGGCTATGGCGAACATTTTATGATAGTTTTTAGAAAAAGTTGAAAATTATTTGAAAAAATTTCATCGAAAACGAGCGAAAAATGCCGAAATTCGATGTATTTGTTGAGCTGCAAATACTTATGCTACAACCCAATAGATATGATCAATGACTAAACATTTAAAATTTAAAAATACAATAACAAAATAACAATTTATTCAACTTCAATAACAAAAGAGCTGTGAAATATAGAGGTAAAAATGTTGAGATCTTCGCCTTCTTTCAGTTCCAATGGTTTGTCAAAGAAAAAGGCAGACGCTTGAAAATTCCCATCACTTAGTTCTTGCGAAACACTACCGTGTGAAACTTTGAACCAGCATAGTAGGCCATGAGCTTGACATGAATGTTCTATATGGAAATTTGAAGATACTCGAATTTGATTCAAGTTTGAAATAATCGAAGTAGGCTGTAAAATCATGTCTTTTTGAAAATAGTAAACAAAAAATAAACCTCTTCAAACGAAATTTTCAACAGTTGCATAGGATCCGATAATCTTTTATGGGGAATCCTTTGTAGGCTAATCTCATACAACCATGTGCTCTTAAATTCGTCCATTGGCATTAAGTCGATATCCAAGTGTTGTCCTTCCGACAACCGAGAACGTGAGCATAAATCATCACTTGAAAACAAATACCCATTCAAAACAATCTCAGTTGGAATAATCACAGCCTTTGGCCAATAACTAGCACACTCAAGTAACTCGGTAATCTTCTCATCAGAAAGCCATCCGCGAGTAGAAACTGGCCAAAATAAGATTGCATCCGGTACAAAAGCATCTAAAATTTCAAACATCATCCAGTGAGGTGGTCGGTCCCTCCCCTCATCACCCATGGAAATTTTGCAAAAAATTTTTTTCTTCATCTGGAATTGACCCCTCAAGGGGTAATTTTATGCTAAAATCGAATCTTCATTTCCAAACATGGTGCAAAAAAGGTCAAATTACATTACCACGAAAAGTACCTAATTCAAGCTGATCTGGGTGTGCTAATCTTTGAACCAGACTATTCTTCGTTTTTACTTTAGTAATTCGATCATTCGAGTCAATGTGGCGAAAGAGAAATAAATCTGTTAAGTCTAATAAATTCTTATATGGCCCAATAGCTTTCTTGAAAAATTCTCGGATAGACAAATCATTCAAAGCAGGAAAATCAAACCGATTTGTTCCATGCACTCGTAATAATTCTTTAGCCACCTTTGGTTGAGAAATAGGCATAGCAATTAGTTGGGCTCCGTCTTTAAGAAAAAGTTCGATTTCAACAGTTTCATTTGCCTGCACGATCAATGGGGGATAAACCGGCCAGATTGCTTGTTGCCAGGAAGAATGGCTTGCAGGTGACGAACTAATTGATATATTTTCATATGTGTACAACCTAAAAATTAGACATATATCTGTAGGGACCACCACGGGTTTTCAGAAATCATATTTTCCTAAGTTTTTTCAGTCCGGAATTGTTGTAAAAATGTAGCTTCTAATTAAAAACCATATTCAGAAAAAAATCGCACCAAAAATGCTTTTTTCTATCAAGACTTACGACCAAACCGCACATAGAACAAGCATAATTTTCATATAAAAACCGTACCGAAGGGGTTTTTGGGCCAAAAAAACGCTCAAAATTTCTTGATTTGACATGCATATAGGTAATTTTGAATGGCGAAGTTATTTTTTTTGAAATCGAATGGCGAGGTTATTTTTGCAAATTTCTCAATTCTAAGGGTTAAAAATTTGTATTTTTTTTACTTAAATCAAGATCTTACTTAAACCAAGAAGTGATACCGTTGATAACGCCTCCTTTTATAATCCGTAATTTACAATTGGTTCGAAACGTGCCAGAATTCAGAAGTTCCACTTGATGTCGATTATTAAAATCTACAGAAATAGCTTCTATTAACTCAGACAGTATGTTATAGCCATGCGTAAGCTCGGCAAGATGGGCACAAGTGTAACCAGAATCGACTTTCGACTCCAAATTATAATGAGAGAAACAATTGGTAGAAAGAATAACAATGTCGCCAAGTTCACAAGAGCTACGAGTGGCAATGTCAGGCGATTCCAATGCTGCAAAATAAAGAGTAGCCTAAATAGAAAAACAACTTGAGGCTATTCAAGTCTGAGGCCCGAATGACGTAAAAAATTAAATTTTTTTTGTTGCGAAAATGATCCCTTTAGCATAATTTTTAACGAGGAATCCAAAAAAGCACTCCCGAAGCGTAAAAACACACTTCCTTGACACTGTTTCGAACAAAAGTCTAATAGTATAACATGTGATTCTTGTTCAAAATGTAAAACTAAAGAGGCCCGTTGAGAGTGCATTTTTTGGATTCTTCGTTAAAAATTACGCTAAAGTAGTCATTTTCTGGAAAAAAAGTTTCAATTTTTTTACGTCGTTGGGGCCCCCAGACTTAAATAGTCCCAACAACTTTGCATACAAGTACAACAAGCTTACCTTACTAGGAATAACAATCGAATCCTCTTTAAGCAAGCGATTTTGGGCGTCTTGAATAGTTGAAAGAATATTTTCTCCAAATATAGCGGAGTCCACAGTTTCACTAACTAAAATATCAGCCCTCTGTTGAAGTTCAAGATCACAGGAATGATAGGGTAAAGTTCAAAATCAGTCAATGAATTCAAGTCTTTCAAAACGCCAACTTTAGATGAAATGGAGCACATCGTTTCTGAATAATCACAGGCAATTATTTTCTTGGCTTTTCTGAATATAATGAATTGTAAGTCCATAACTAGCTAAATAGTGAACTTCATCCATTCAATATAATAGTCCCCCATGATTTTTCACCAAAAATGGCCAACATTTTCTATTTTTTTCACCAAAAAGATGCAAAATTTTTCATTATTTCTACAAAAATTGTAATTTTCTGAACATTTTCAACTTAAAAACAAGCATTTCTCAACAAAAAAATTTCGCCTGCAGCGCTGGTTTTTTCTTTAACTAAAGTTTTTCGCCAAAATTGTCCAATATATTCCATTTTTTAACAAAAAAATCCCCAAATTTGACATTTTTTAAACCAAAAATTAGTTTTTTCAGCATATAAGGATGTTTCAAAAAAATTTTCGACTGCAGCGCTGATTTACATACGGATGCTATTCGACTTACCTTGTTCTTGCCGAGACAATACTTAATATCCCAGAGCCACAACCAATGTCTAATATAACAGGATTCGAAAATCGTTCAACAGCTTTACATATAGCATTTGCAAAAGCTTCGTTTCGGATTTTTGAATTCAACATCTGCCAATGCCACGCATCAAAAAGTAGAGAATTTATATGGTCAACGTTGACTAATAATCCGATTCGTTCAGTTGGCGAACATCTGCATTCAGGGGATTGAGATAGCGCTATGGCTTTCCGAAAAACTGTTGCGGAAGAAAGGTATTCACCTAAAAATGGCCAAAAATATGAATAGCTAAACTTTGCATTACAAAATCCAAAAAATTTAAAACACTTATCAACTTAAGTGTGTACAGAGTGAGGCAAAAAACCGTACTTTATCGTTTTTTGGCAAAATTTTTTTTTCAAAAATCGCATGAAAATATCTCTTGAAAATATCAAGGTACGGTTTTTTGGCTCATCCTGTACAGATCAGTGACGTAGCTAGGGGGGGGGGGAACTCGGGGTGGTTCCCCCCAAAACTGGAAAAAGGTAAAAATTTTCCTAATGATCCTCCATGATTTTTGGTGATTCCCCAGGGTTGTTAAGCCAAGTTTTATAAGTTTTACCATCAAAAATAAGTAAATTACTCATAATTCAATATAACAACCCCCTCTCCTCTTCATTCATGAAAGTCTGGCTACGCCACTGGTACCAGAGGGCGAAAAGGTGGTACCACCCATCAATGAATAATACCACCCAAGGTGGATGGTGGTATCACCTACTTTTTCGCACCCTGATTGGTACAGAGCCTACCTTGAATCGCAAGTCCATCAGCTATCCTCTGCAAATAGGCCACATCTTCTTTATAAATTTCACACAATGCCATTAATAAAATGTGTATCTGATGCTCTGGCCTTCTTAAGGAAAGAAATTGTTTAAATGCATTCATGACTTCATCAAAATATTCCACTCGTCTTGTAATTGAAGCAACACGCAATACGGTCATGTAGTTTAATAAAGCGTCTTCGTAATCTCCAGAATTTAAGGCGGACCGTGCTTGTGAGATAGAAAACTTCATCTAAATAATAAAGGGCGTTAGTGATGTTCAAAGTGATAAATGAGGGTAAGTGTAATCACTTATCGTGATTAGATAACGCAGGCCTATACCAGTCGATAGAACTCGATGAGAGAAGAAAAATGACACCAAAATCATGGGGGCACCCTTCAAAAAAATTTTTAGCCCCATATCATGTTTTAATGTAAGATTATAATGCAATTTTATCCTCGTGTAAGAAGTTAACCTCATGGCCGAGTGGCTAAGACTCTCGGCTTAAATTGTTTGCGGTTCGATTCCCAACAGAAACCTAACGTTTTTGCCCCTGTCAAAAAATTAGAAATATATATACTCGGAGCGAGACCGAGCTCCGTAGTACGGGTAATAAATACAACTTCTTTTCCCCTTCTGACGCGAAACGCTCGGTTCCCTGGTTCTATTTCCAATTTATGGAAGTATTTCCGTAAAAAAATGGTAGCTATCTGAGAGAACGAAAGTGAGGTAGTTGTTGAGAAGCTAAGGTTTTTACTGAACTTTCGAGACATAGCTGAACAAGAGGGTACTGTATCCCCCTCCCCACTTCGTCTTTTTGCCGAAAATTTTTAATACTCACTTCGTATTTGGGGTTGGTTGGGTCCCTTGCGACTACATCGTATTTAGGGCGCCAGTGCCCCCCCCCCCCCCC
>OZJO01018291.1:0-16651 GCA_900406225.1 Acrobeloides nanus | reverse complement strand
CCAGGAACAAAACGAACAGCAGGTAATTTTTAAAAGTATCTTCTGTACAAAAAATTTTTCCATCATCATATTTTTTGCCGTAAAAAATTTTTCAACAATTTACCTTGACTTCTCCTATCTAAGAATGATAGAACAAGTAGGCCAGCTTTATAAAAAATAATTTTTAGAAGCCCTAGGCTCTTCGTTTCCTTCAAAAACCGAGCCATCACCAGTCAAAGAAATTTTGATCCCGGGTCAACCAGACGAGACTCCAATAAAAAATGAATTAATCGCTATACCAGTCCAAAATATTCCCATGGTTCAGCCAACATCTGCTTTTGATATTAAAGATGAAGAAGAGATTGATGTCACAGGTATAAGAGAGACGAACTTTTAAAGGACCAACCCAAAAGTTGCCATTTTTCGACCCCTTCATGCAACCAAAATCAAAAAATTTCTTCAAGTTCGATGCCAAAAACCCCCTAAGTACAAAAAATCAGCCCATATAAAAAACTTTTTGAAAAAAATCGATTTGACATCGTTCTTCCAAAAATTTAAAGCTAATTGGTGTATCTTAAAATTACTCCCGGAAGATGGTTCTTAGAAAATAATTCAAAAATTTTCTGATTCAGGGAAGGGGTGGATGTATTAAAGCGAAAATCGCCATTAGATTTTTACATGCTTCGAATATGCATTTAGTCAATTTTTCGCATAAAATTACCCCTCCCCTTCCCCCGATAACTTTGATAAAAAACAGAAAATGCTCCATTTTTCATACACTTTACGAATATCATAAAAAATGGCAACTTTTTCCAAGTGGACTCGTTATTAAAGGACCAATCTAGTAATTTACAACCATATGAAAAAATAATATATTCAGAAAGATCATGAAAAATGGAGCATTTTTTGTTTTTACGGCATGTTCTGAATGATTTTAGTTTTCGAGATAATTGCGTTTGAAATTTTGAATTTGTTACAAGCCCTTCGTTGTAATACACAAACTTTTTTGAATTTTTTGCGGAAAAATCGATTTTTGCATNTCTGAAACGTTGTAGTTTTCGAGAAATTTGTTACAAGCCCTTCGTTGTAATACACAAACTTTTTTGAATTTTTTGCGGAAAAATCGATTTTTGCATCGATTTTTTTAATTTTCATAAAATGAGCATTGTAGCAACGTTTAATAGCTAAATGAGGCGAACAAAATGACACCAAAATTATCCAATTTGAACATTGTTTTGGGTTATTGAAACGAAATTTTCTGATTCATGTTTTCGTTTCAATAATCCAAAACAATGTTCAAATTGAATAATTTTGGTGTGATTTTGTTCGTCTTATTTAGCTATAAAAATTTCTACAATGTACATTTTATGAAAATTTAAAAGATTGGTGCAAAAATCGATTTTTCCGCAAAAAATTCAAAAAAGTTTGTGTATTACAGCGAAGAGCTTGTAACAAATTCAAACGCAATTATCTCGAAAACTACAACGATTCAGAACATGCCGTAATCTTTCTGAAAATATTATTTTTAATATGGTTATAAATTACTGGATTGGTCCTTTAAGAAGTACGTTAACCGTCTCGAACAGGTGTTCGAGACGCAAAGATGATTATACACAAAGATGATCAGATAGCAATCTTACAACACATCGGATACAAAGACCGCGATAAGCTAAACGTCTTGTGTTGCTGTTCAAGACGTTTAGCGTCTCGAATTAGTTGTAATTCGATACTTTTAGCGCTGCGTTTAGCGTTTCGACCACCTGTTCAAGACGGTTAGCACGCAGCCTAAAAAAATTATAAATTTAGGCATGGATTTTATTGATTATGGAGAAATGCTCAATCAAGTTCCAATCAAAACAACAGCTAATCGAAACAAGCTGAACTCAAATGCCAGGGATATGTTTACAACGAGATTAAATGCAGTTAAAGTATGAATTTGAAATTACTAACATACACGAGACTGGTAATTTTAGCATACAGCATCAACGTCGTCATCCTATCAGAATAGCCCTATTGATGTTGTTAATGTTGATGAGAACCCCTATGAAGACAGTATAGAAAGTTTAGCAGCAAAAAGAGCCAAAATGACAACTTCAAGAACGCCTGCTTCACCTCAAAAACCACAAAGATCTAGCACAAAAGCTTCGGCACTCCCAACTCCTTCCTATCCGACTACATCAATAAGAAATGTCAGCTTGGTGGATGACGATGATGATGAAAATTTTTTAAAGCCAATCAAGATCACTTATTTGAATGAAGATGGAACTGAGGTAAAAAATTATGACTTAGTCAACAAGGCTAGATAGAGGGGAAAGCATTGGCGTAGCTGAGAGGGGGGGGGGAGGGTGTCCGAGGAATCCTCGAAATCCTAAAAATATAAAAAAAATTTCTAATAGCCTCCGCACGGGTCCAGAAAATTGCATACAAATTTCCCCTAAATGTCCCTACCGGGACCAATTTTGGTTGTTTCCCGAGGAACTTTGGGGTAAATTTTAATTTTGACCCTTGTCTGCACCTTTTCGGCATTTTAGTGTGCCATGACCCCCATATGAGGTTTAGCTTTGGTGTGGGATACTAAAAGAAGCACGACTCTTCCCCCCCCCCCCATCGTTAAGATTTCAAAAAAATTTTTCTTCAAATTTTAGGAATCCGAAGGCCTGAATGGCCAATTTTTCTGTGACAAATGCCCGGCGATGTTTCGTTCAAGAGTCGGTTTGACAAACCACAAAAAGAAACATGGTGCTAACGATATGTACCGATGTAATCTCTGCGATTTTAGGTAGCACTATAGTTTTCTACCTTTTTTAAATATCGCATTTTAGCTGCAAAAACAAGAAAACAACCAGATACCATCGAAAAGTGCATATGGAAATTGCAGGAGATGGTATGGGATATGAAGATGATGTTTGAGAGAATATAAAAGAATTTTTTATTCAATTTTATGTTTTGGATATTTGTTAGTTAGTCTTTTTTTAAAATTTAACAATAAATGTAAAAAATATCTATGACTATACCAATAGTTAAAATTTATATTTTCACCTGATTCAATAAAAGGCTGTTTAGTAAAACGATTGATTGATAAACACTACAATACGGTGAGGGGATAGAAAAATGATAACGTTATCATGGAGGAAGGGATGGGGGTAGCCAAATGACAACCTCCCTTTAAGAAAAGAGAAAAAACATGATAAAAAAACGCTATTCGCTCAAGTTTTAGATTTGTTGCGCATTTTTAACGGTTTCAGGCATATCTGAGGGTGATTGATTTTTCAATACACTGGAGAGGGGGGGGGGGAAGCGGCACAAAGAAGAGGGGGAAGGGGGAAAGCTTCTCCCAAATCTGAAAAAATGAAAAACTTTTCCTAATGGTCCCCTCTTATGTTTTTCCCAAATTTTTGGAAAATTTTCGACAAAAGATAAAGGGGAACCAAGGTGTTTTTATAAATTTTTTGAAAAAATCGAAAAAAATCATAAGGGTTCCCCTTATGTTTTTGTCCAAAAATTTGGAAAATTTTTGAGAACTCCTCCCAAACCAAAATCCACTTTGCGTCGCTGGGAGGAGGGGCGTTAATTTTTCAACCCCTTGCAGGGGGCGTTAATTAGTAGAGTTCTCCGAGCCGAGCTGGGCCGTGAGCCGAGCCGCTACTTTTAGCCGAGCCGGTCAAAAATCACCGGCTCGGCGAACTCTATTAATTAGAGAGGGACGTATATTACAGTATTTACGGTACTTTTATGCAATGAATCGATTGAGCTCATATAAAGTTTTTAAAAGTTCGATCGGTTAGATCTTATTGATTCGGTTCGACTGGCCAGAATCCGATTTTAGTACTAATCCTTGCAGAAATTTGACTGTGTGAGGTTAATGCCAATTTTATTCGACTAATATGTCCGTCAAATATATGCAGTTTGTGATTCAGAAGAGCCATGTATTTTTAGATTCTTATCATGTCAACAACATACAAACTAAACATGTAAATATTATTTCAATATTTGGACAAAATTTAGTCAGGAAAAAAGTAAAGTGAGCATTTGTTGCATAAATACAATTTTGTTAAGGAATAAAAGATTTTCAATTTATTTGAACTACCAATTTCAGTTGAGTATTAGCTTCTAATTTTTTTGAATGGTCACAAAATATTAGTGGCAAATTAACATGGGAAAGCTGAGTTGGCAAGTATAGTTTTTTGAAAGAAATACTCGAGCTCACTAACATACAAAAACATTTTTTTTAATCCAGGCTACAGGAAGGGGGGGGGGGTAATTATACCACTGTTATTAAAATATGCTAATAAATTTTGTTTTTAGGCCATATCTCGGTCATTTTAAATCCGCTTGGGCTGATTTTTCCCCCGTTCAACTGCTGAGATCACGGCGAACAACTTTGTAAAATATAATTTTTTTAAATTTTTGGTATGTTAGTGAGCTCAAGTAATTCTTTCAAAAAACCATGCCTGCCAATCCAACTTTCCCGTGTTAAATTATATTGATTTTTATTTTTAGTTGCTTTTTTGTAATGCCTCATTCAACCAAAGTTGAATATGATTATGTCTTTACAGGTTAAGTGCTTTCAGAATTGGAACAATATAAATTTGCACTCTTTAGTTATACTAGTTGGAGAATCTGGTGTTGGCAAAACTAGTATAGTCAGCCAATACATAAACAAATCATTTAATTCGGAAACAAAACCAACTATTGGATTAGAATTTCAGTGTCAAATTATAAATGTAAGTAAAACTTTATTGAAACTAAAAAAGGGTGACCAGATTTTAAAATTCGCATAAAAATCGAGTTCAAGTTGAACCTATAAAATGTCGAATTTTCAAAAAGTTCCAACAAAACCCCCTTTTGAAAAAATTTCATCAGGGGGTTTGTGTTAGAACTTTTTGAAAATTCGACATTTTATAGTTTCAACTTAAACTAGATTTTTAAGCGAATTTCAAGATCTGGTCACCCTGCCTAAAAACATAAATTTATAGATTGAGAACAAACGAATACGCGCACAAATCTGCGACACCGCTGGACAGGAACGTTATAAAGCTGTTTCGCCACAATATTATCGGAATGCTATGGCTGCTATTATTGTTTACGATATTTCAAATTTGGATAGCTTCAACAAAGTGGAAAATTGGCTAAAAGAAATCAAACGTTATACGGTAAATCCGGATATTGTGATAATGTTAGTTGGGAACAAATATGACTTAAGGCATATAAGAGAAGTTGAATCAGATAAGGCAAAATATTTTGCCGAATTAAATGGTTTGCTTTTTATCGAAACTTCAGCTTCGAATTCACATAATATTGATCAAGCGTTTAAATTGGTTATAGAAAAAGCTTATAATGTTTTGAAAGAAAAAATGTTCAATAAAGTAAATGAAATTACTCAAGGGAATACTACTATAAATATTGAATCTGAAGTACCAAATGAAGAGAAAAAGATGAGAAAATGGTGTTAAAATTAGTATTTCTGTGATGTGGCAATTTTCAGCGGTGGCAATTGTCCGCCGATGGCAATTATCCGTCGGTTGCAATTGTCTGTCAGTGGCATGTATGTCTGTATATATGTTTTTCACTTGTGAATTGATTCTTAGGGCCGCCAGAAACAGGGTGTTCAATAATTTATTCCCGTATTTCAAAAATTCACCAAAAATCGAGTTTACATATATTTCAGCCGCTCGATGGCTCATTCGAACGCCCCCATCTAGCCATTTTTAGAAAAAAATTTTATTGAAAAAGCTTCTAATTTCGATTTTTTAGCTCAAAAATACTGAAAATTACGATTTTTTGAAGTTTTCCTTATTTTCAAAACTTTGCCAATAATCGAGTATAGAACGGATCTCTTCGATTGACGGCAATCTTGAAAGTTGGTAAGTTGTTGAATTTTTTACAAAAGGAATTATTGAAAAAGCTTTTCAACTTGTAGAGATATGATTTTTTGAAAATTATGCTTTTTATGATTTTTGCACTTTTTGAAAATAAGGCAAAAATCGAAAAAAGGCATAATTTTCAAAAAATCATATCTTTGTGAGTTTAAAAGCTTTTTCAATAATTCCTTTTGTAAAAAATTCATAAACTTATCAACTTTCAAGATTGAAGAAATCCGTCATATACTCGATTTTTGGCAAAGTTTTGAAAATAAAGAAAATTTCAAAAAATTGTAATTTTCAGTATTTTTGGACTAAAAATTTGAAGAAAAGAGACAGTCAACAGGAATCATCGGAAATGTCTGAGTCAACAGGAAATTGAAACTTCATTCAAGAGCCCTCTACACGAAACCTACGCAGCGACTATTCACCGGTCGAGCCCTTACTATTTGAAAATTTACGGGTGGTATACCCGGAAAACACGGGTGAAAGACTTTTGCGCACCGAACTTTATAAAATTTCTGCCTACAAACAAGTTCACACTGTTGTAAGAAAACCGGTGTAAAAGTAAGCTCATGCTTTATTGTGCAAATGCGCAAATGTCGATGTACAAATGTCGGTGCGCAAATGTCCGGTGTGCAAATATCTAGTGCGCAAATGTCCGGTGTGTGCGCGCAAATGTCGGTGCGCAAAAGTCCGGTGCGCAAATGTCTGGTGCGCAAATGTCCAGTGCGCAAATGTCGGTGCGCCAAAGTCTCTCACCCGAAAACACTGAGTGTTGTAAAACGACCGCTATATAAGAAATTTATTCCAATAATTAAAAAACTGATACAGACATAATCCCATACTAAGATTCAAATCGGAGATAAGGCATACATTGTAAAGCTTTAACATAAATTCTCGGGAAAATTTTTTCCTATAAAAAGTTTATTCGAGACAGGCGGTGTGAAACTTGCGGACGGACTTTTGCGGATGTGACATTTGCGGATTGATTTTAATTTTTTTTTTAAAGAACCAGAGGCTTTTTTAAAAAACGTAAAATAAATACGCAAATGTCACATCCGCAAAAGCCCATCCGCAAGTTTCACACCGCCAAAGTTAGAAATTTTTTCAATAAAATTTTTTTCTAAAAAAATGTCTTGATGAGGGCGTTCGAATGAGCTATCAGACGGCTGAAATGGATATAAACTCGATTTTTGGTGAATTTTTGAAATACGGGAGTAAATTATTGAATACCCTGTACATTCATCGATGATTGATTAACAATTCTATTTTAATTGGAAAAATTTAGCCTTTTGTTGTTTATTATTATATTATTGTATAGTAACTTTAAAAAAATTTATAAATAATTCAATTCAGTTAATGCATGTATTGACATTTGTTTGCTAAAACCTAAATAATTCCCTTCAAAGATTTCGCATTCATCGAATTCGGCAATTAGTGCCTCTAAGACAGATAAGTAGTGATTGTCATTTTTTCGAAAACAATCCATATTCTCTATTGGAGCCAAGTAGAAATACCCATTCAATGACAAAACATGTAATTCAGTCAGCATATCATCGCCACTTTTGCTTTCTAAAACTACCTCTTCTCCGTAAATAACTAATTTTAATCCACCAAATGAATTCAACAAGCTCTTCAATGTTTTACATAATGTTTGACAACAAGCATCTACAGCATATCGAGCAAGTGGCAATGGAACATTTTCTTGGAAGATGGCAGATAACCATCGTTTTTCATTGGTCTTGACATAAAAGTCCCACAAAATAGCGCAGTATTCTGATTTTAAAGGATCAACTTCGGTGTATCGCTTTGTACGTGTTTGAATAATTTTCTCTTGCTCTTTGGCAAGTTGACTGTCGTCATAAATTTTTTGATCCATAAGAGGAATAGAGCATTCTTTGTCAATCACATCACGTAGATAGCGAACTATTTCGGCTTTAAACTTTTTCATTTGCTTTTCAAATGCTTCATCGATACTTCTTTCGAGAATATCACTAACCCATTCTTCGAAAATTTGAAAAGAAGCCACTTCTATAGAAATTTCATTTAAAATAAAGTGAATTTCTTGATTTTGGTTTATTATTGGCTCATTCTCTGCTTCATTGCCCTGTACTTCTTGTTCTTCCTCGTGCAAAATTGCTAAATTGTTTTGACTATTATTTTGTAAAAAATTTTCGACTCGAATTTTTTCCCTGATTTTTTCATTTTGTTCGATTTCGTCCTTAAAAAGCTCAACCATTAAAGGCATCTTCTTATCCAGATCTTTTACAAAATTCTCTTGAATATTTTGGTATATTTGACAAAAATCAAGATCTTTCAAATTTTCGACCACTTGCAGCACGTCTTTGAAATAGAATTCTTTGTATAATGCCTTATTTAGTTGAACAAAATATTTTTCGACAATTTTCATCATTTCAGTTAAAATGTGAGTTTGTATATGAAAACTAGAGGGAGCGTTAAGTAATTCTTTGATGTATGCTTCACCATTGTTAACATATCTGTTCTTTAAGATGTCAATAATATCCGAGTTTCGTACTTTCTCGTTAAAAATGACCATGATATTTTTTAAAACTTGTTCCTTAAGAGTTTCAATGAAATCATAAAATATCTAAAAATTCTGATACAATCTTGTTTATAATGCTTTACTAAATAATTTTTCGGTTTTGTGAGGGAGGCTGGCAAATGAGTAAAAAGAACTCTTGCAAATATTTTAGTACAATTTTAAGAGTACCAATATGAATTTTTCTTTTTTGTGATGGAAGGGGAGGAATGGGGATATATACATGAAAAGGGATGCTAGTGCTAGATCCCTTCCCATCCCCAGAAAGTTCCAAAAATTTAAGAAACCCCACACAAGATCACCCTCCTTCCCTTTAAGTGCACCCCACACAAAAAAGATGGCAAAAACATAAGACTACCCAAACAAGGGTTTCAAAAACTAGCACCCTCATTTTCATATATATATTCCCTTTTTTATTAGTTATTTTAACCTCAGCTTTATTATAATTCTTCATCAAAAGATCAACTCTTAATGGAACTAAATTAAAAACATTTGTAGCAGAAGGCTCATTTTGACTTCCATCTGGCATTTCTAATTTTATATTATTACGGTGTAAAATTGTTCTATATGGATTGGTCACAATATTTAGTAATTCATTTCCTTGATCTAGATTTATCATGGCTTCACTTATGTTAGCGTTTTTGTTTTCCATCATTATATTTAGCACGTTCGAACAAACTTTTTTTACTGCTAAAAAACTTTTATAGATCTTCAGTAGTCCTTGAAGCATAATAAAAGTTATATAAATAAAGTATGTATGGCCCTACTAATTTACACCAATCTAAACCAAAACATCTAATTTTATCATTAAAGGACCAGTCCAGTAAGTTACAGCCATATGAAAAAATGATATATTCGGAAAGATCATGAAAAATGTAGCATTTTTGTTTTTACGGTATGAATCGTTGTAGTTTTCGAGATAATTGCGTTTGAAATTTGAATTTGTGTACAAGCTCTTCGTTGTAATACACAAACTTTTTTGAATTTCCTGCGGAAAAATCGATTTTTGCACCAATTTTTTAAATTTCCATAAAATGAACATTGTAATTTTTTATAGCTAAATGAGACGAACAAAATGACACCAAAATTGGTCTTTTAAATGAAATTCAACCTCACGATTTTCAAATTTTAGCAACTCAATAGACAGTTATGCTCCGGAGTGAGGATAGATTTATACCCCTATTCACATATGTAGAGCAAGATGGCTGTGACTAAGCTAGCAAATTAAACTCTTTTTCAAACTTACCAGCAACAAAATTATTAATATCACCATTCGGTAATTGATTCATATTCCGAATAAACATTAATCTATTTTTAATAAAATCTAATAGCAACCATGGTTGCGAACTTAGATACAACGGTCTTGAAGTTTCTATCAAAAATGCTAAGCCGCCATTATCAAAAATATCGGCGGTACTTTTTTGTACTTTCTTAACAAGATCAACTAATCTTATTGAAAATGTTCTGGTTTTTTCATACTCTGGTGCTTCTTTGTATAGAATTTGATAGATTGAGTAAACGATACTTGTAAACTTTGCTTCTTCATTGGCAAAATTCTGCCATGATGGAAGTGCTATAAGAGTTTTTCTAATGTTTTCAGTCGTCAATTTTAAAAGATTTACTAAAGGTGGTCTAACCAAGTTATATTCAATCAGGTCATACAATAAAATTTCTTCTGTATGAAGAAATCTGTTTCCTTCTAGATCACCGTCTAGATATGCTATTCGATATGCAAAACTTGTTTCAAACGCATCGAGCAACGTTTGTTTATAACAAGCTGGAAATTTTGATGGATCCATTGATTCGTTAAGGAAATATAAATTTGTAAAACCATTTTGATCGTAGCATCCATTGCCTCGTATCAGAATATTTTCTTTAACAAGTTTTTCTAGACATATTCTAGCTTCATCTAGAGTGATTCCATAATAATGCAAATCTTCTATTGTAATTGAACCGAATTTGTGAAAAGCGCTTGGTTTTGACAATTCTATCATGTAATCCGCTTCATATAGAATTTTAAAGTGGGAGATAATTTTTTGAAATTCGTTTGTACTTGGTAGTTTCAGATTTGTGCTTATGTACTCTGGTGTAATTTGGTCGACTTTAGCTTCTTTTAAGAAGGCTAACAACTTGATTGGCATAAGTTTATGCTTTTTAGCAAGTTTATAGATATTCAACATGTCTGTTTCATTTATTGGTAATACTTTCGGCTCAGTTATTATTCCAGCACTCTTGAACGCACCAATAGCATCATAAGCTTGAGTTTCATCAATTCCCACTTTGACAAGTTGACCAGGCTTTATTTGTCTACCAAGAACATTCTCAACAGAAAGTCTAAATAATTTATAAACATCAGATTGTTGTATTTGTTGTTCTTCAAAACTATTCAAGTTAATAAACTGATCAGGCGTTTGAAAGTGATAGAACTTGATTAAACTAATTAAGACGGTTTTAGAAGCAGCTTTTCGATTGAACAAAAATCTAGCAACTCCAAGCAACTTATGAATTTTATCTTTCTTTTCGGGATCCATATTTGAATATCTAGCTAGTTCTATAAAGCCTAAGTAATAGTTTTGTTCGGGAAGATAACTTGAATCAATCTTGTCCAGATTGACTAGCTTTTTGTACGCGTTGTTAAGATCTTCGAATTTTGGCTTATCTTTCAAGTTTAAGATTGCAGATTTTATTTCTAATGATGGGGTTTTGTTTTCTTGTTGGAGAAGGTCGTCGATTTCTCTCTTGATCTTGTCGAAATCATTCGATCGGCGTACCATATTTTGGAAAGAAAGGTCTAACCACAAGGCCCATGCATCAAGCAATATTGAAATTTTTAGCTCTTTTTCTGAATCATTCGCATAAGAATAAACTTTTTGTTTAAACTTCTCAGTAAAATAAGCAAAACATTCTTCTTCTTTCACAATATTTTTGTAATAGTTATTCTCGATTAACTTAAGTCTAGACGATTCATCGATATCCCGCTTTTTCTTTAAATTTATGACTTTGCGACGAAAATCGTCGTGAACCTTTTTTGAGCTGTTCTTATCGATAAAAATCAATCGCGCAGAACCCGGCTGACCATTTCTTGCAGCTCTACCATAAGCTTGATCTTCAATTCTTGTATTCTTAGGCAAGAATGCAACAATCACATGCAGCCCACCATTTTCAATCAATTCATCAGTTAACTTAATATCTGTGCCTCTTCCAGACAAAGTCGTAGCAATCAAAACTTTTTTGAGCCCCAATAAATTCTTCCCATCGCCATAAATGAAAGGTTTATAATCCCGAATATATGGTTCTGGAACATTTGCTGGATTACTAAGCAAGCAGTAAATTTCATTATTTCCATCATCTATTGGCTTACTATTAGCTATTTCAATAATTTTTCGTTGTAATTCTTCAGCATTTTTAATAGTGTCTACTATAATTAAAATTGATTTTTTTATACTTGTGCTGAATACTCGGACGAGTTCTTCAAATATTTTTTCAATCCATTCATCTTTATCAACACAAATTATCGGCTCTTCTTCAAAGAAATTTTTCCTCTTGTTAGTCGGAATTTTAGCCATATGTAAATCTTCTAGTTGCTTTGTTTCGGAGTGTTCAAATTTATATAATCTTTCCAAAAGTTTTTGCTCTTCTTTTGAGCCTAAAGTACCACTAAAACCAAAAATTATTGGGTACTGGTTGAAGAAAGAAACATTGGAAATAAAAACAGCTTTTATGTTCAATGAGGTTAGGCGGCAGCAATGTTTGAGTTGTAAAAATTGATGTAAACCATAATTCCACTGGGTGTTGTGCAGATCAGTACCAGTGCTATTGTCAATTGGTATGACCTGTAAAAGGTATTGTAAATACAATGGGCACCTGAGGTGGGAACTTTTGCGCCCTCATATATCAAAACTTATGAATGACCTGGAGTAGAATTTAGGATGCCTCATTTCATCAGAGGTGAAGCTATCCTAAACCAGAGAGGGTAGACCGCTGGATTCTAGATACAAGCATGCATCTGATTTTTATATCAAAAATCTTATTTTTTGTCATTTTGTTCTGATTTTTAATTTTTTTCATTCGAAGCCCTGGTCTAGATACTTTTCTGTCTATCATCTTGTTAGACTAGCAAGAAGAAATGTAAGAAGTCATAGATTTAAAAATCAAATTTACGTTACTGTTTATAAACTACCTGTGACCAATATCCCGATTCATCAGATTCTTCTCTTGATATATCAATAACATAATCTTCCTTTTCTTTCATTTTCCTTGCAATTTTTGCATTTTCAATAAATTTTTCGATATGTGTAAGAACAAAAGTTTGCAAATGGTTCGATATTTGATATTTTTGTTTTAGTTTTAAAGCCAGGAAATGATCCGCTAGCCTTGCTATTGCATTGTTATCTTTCATAACCTCTCTAAGCTTATGTTCATAACATTGCAAATTTCCTACTAAACACCCTTCATTTGAAAAAATATTTGCTTCCAACAAAGCCTTCCATATTTTATTTGTTTCAATAGCATTGTATTCCAAAATTTTCCGAACCTTCTGCTTACTTGTTTTCCCAAAGAACAGATTGTAAATTTCTTTTTTGATACTCGCTGTTTCAAACATTTCTGTTAATCCTTGTGCTAGCGGTCGGTTCACACAGTCCCAAATATGTATGAATAGCTGGTCTAAGCTGCCCATTCCAGCAATTGGCCTAGATAAGTAAAAAACATAGTTGGCTTTATCCAATAGCATGTTATCAACTTCATCGACAATGACAATATGTCTTTGTGTTGCTCCCAAGTTCTTGTTATAAAATGTATCCTCTAAATAGTCTCTTTGAAATGACTCCAAGTTTCCATATATAACTTGACATTCTTTGTAGATCTTTTTTCTACTTTCCAGTTCATTATAACAGTTATGTCCAACTTTGAGACCAAAAAATTCGTATAAATATTTTAAAGTTTCGCCATGTACATCACTGCTACTTGCATCTCGTATGGCTAGTAGTTTAGAACTAGTAACAATATGCACCTGAAATTAGAATTTATAGCCAATAACTTTTTCTTCAAATTCAAAAATTATCAGAGAGGGGTAATTTCATAGCGAAATTTGATGGGATTAACGTTAGCGAACGTCACTTTCCCAGAAAAAATCATTTATCATTTATGTAAAGAATGCGCCACAACAAGATCAATTTAGAATTATGTTTTGAATTGTTTTGTATGTTATCGCGAAAACTCTGTTCCTTATTTCATTCTGTCATCTCTTTTCTCAGTTTATTTGTATCTATCGCGTTTGTTTTTTACATCACATTACGTCGCATCGTTATCGTTTTGTTTTTACTCGCATTTCTTATTGCGCACTGCATTGTTATCGTATCGTGTTTTTGTGAAAGGGCTTTTGGTGCAACAGTTATGCGTTTTGTGCTGGCTGTTGTTCCATTAGTTCCTTGCGTTTAGTTTTTCATATTGTATCACGTTAATTTACTTCTTTCCAGTCTCACTGCCGGCGTTTTGCAAGATCAAAAAGTTTGGAAAGCTTCTTTCTCTAAGAGCTTTCCCTGCGCCGTTTCTTTAAATGTTTATTATTTATGAAATGTGTTGCTAAACTTTTACTGTTGTTTTGTATTGTTTTCGTGGTTACGAAATTCAGTCAAATAAAGTTAAAGAAAGTTACAGTTTTGATATTTTATCGGGTTTGCACCGGCGCTTACTTTCCTATTTTAGACCGTTTAGTTCAGCATCACGAGAATTCAGAAGCGTGGCAACGTTTACTCCACGAGACCGATTGCGAAGACCTGCGGAAATCCATTGCGCTTTTGGTGAAATAGAAGGTTAGTGCTTTGCAATTTAAGATCCCGAGAAAATCTTCGAATTTTACATTTAGGGGTCAAAAATTCAATTTTTTGATTTCTGGAAGAGAATAAAATTTTTTGCTGAGTTTAATCAACGTTAAGTGCCGGAAACTAGAGGAACTTGCTCCAAATTTTGAGCACACTTCTGGGACGCACTGATTTTTTTATATAAATGGTATATTAAGGTTAAAGAAGATGTTTTTTGGTGATTTTAGACATGTCTCCATTTTTGGCACAACTTTTGCCCGCCGTATTGCTATGAAACATAGTTTAAATTTGGAAATAGAATTTCGAAGAAATCTACCTGCGACATTTTACTTTCAAACAATTTTATTATAGCTATAACTGCAATTACAATTGATTTGCCTTCACCCGTCGCTATTTGCATCAACAATCTTGATTTCTTTGATCTTAAAGCGACTAGTACTGCCACTTTTTGCACATGCCTTAACCTATATTTTAATTTTGCATAAATAACTTCATCAATGAGTTGTATAAGATAGGGATAATAAACAGAATTATTTTCAAAATCAAGATTATATAGTAAAGAAATCCAAAACTGTGCTCGTTCTACCCAATTTTTAAAATCTATTTTATTTCGCCTCGATTCGACAATACCCATTAAAATTTGATTTAATGTTAGATCAACATTGTCACAAATTCCAGTATCCATAATAAGACCATAGATTTGGTTTAATTCGTGTATAAAATCTATGCTGCTTATTTTCATTAGCTTGATAATTTCTGTAAATTTTCTTGAATTTTGGTAAAGCCTATTGAATGCTTGGCAATTTCTGATATTGTCTAAGAATTCATAAAAGTTTTCATGCTGTGGAGATACTTCACCAGAAGATAGCAGAAAAAATATTTTTGCTATATCTTGCTGTCCAAAATTTCTATTGCCATCCAAAAATATTTGCTTGAGTTCTTGCAAATGTTCAGCTTCAAAATTTTCTTTTAGCTTAAGGATATGATAATGAAAAGATTGTAGAACTGAATCTCTTTCTATGTCTTTAACTTTCACCATCCACTTGCTAGTACGAATAATATTTCGCCACTCGTTTATATTCAAATCTTTTAGCGCTTTGTATGGATTGGTATAAGATAAAACTTTTAAGAACTTTTTTAAAAATTGGAATGAAAAGACAGCAGGATCGGCTTCTCCAAGTTTTGTACATAGCAATATTTTTATAGCATTGTTAGAAATTTTTGCTAGACGCTCTCTCAGCTCTGTTGTTTCGTTTGCTTTTAATTTTCGACGGTAAAAATTTTCTATTCGAATTATGAAAAACTCGTTTATATAAGAAGCTTGGTCATGGATAAGGATCTTCTTTAAAAAATAACAATCCATATCTGTTCCAAATTGATAGTGAGAAAATAATATTGTATTAATTAAGAATTTCATTTTTCGACTTGAAAAATGACAGCCGTTACAGCGAAAAATTACAAATAAACCACGAATAAATTGTTTATAGTTTAAAAAAGATTCTCCCAATTTTTCTAGCATAGACATTAAGTCGGGATTGAACTCGGTCAAAATTTCTTCGATTGAAGTATTTTCAAGGATATTTGTCTTAGAGTTTATATTCAAATTGGTCAGAAATTTGGTACTTGATGCCGAAGTAGCAAGTCGAAATGCCAATAAGTTTACTTTCCCTTGATCTATACTTCCATCATTTTGTATCATTTCCGGTAATCCTTTGAAACTCTCTTTGTATTCTTCGATTTTTTGATACAGTTTGGATTCTCTGCCTTCATCATTGAATTGGTCTGCAAGACGGCTTTCTTGTGTCTTACATTCCAAAAATTCGATTTTCCTACGAATTCTTGTTAAAACATCCTGATCCATATATGAAAACATTTGTGACCTGAAAATGATTTATAAAAGATGGGTCCGTCATGTGCAAACGCAGTCTGCCCAGTTGGCGACTGCGCTTTTCGATGCAGTTTCAACCTGCCTATTTTGTTAAGACACGGTCTCTGTAAAGATCATCGGACCGGCGGGTCAGGGATTTTTTTTGTGTTTAATAAAATCGATAGGATATTGGTCCCTGATCACGAAATCGTGAGAAAAAAATTCTGAAACATCACCCCTGTGGACCTGGGGGGTAGGGTGGTCAAAAAATCGATTTTTCAGGATCAACTCCGATTCGCATAAAACCGACGCCAATCGATTCGTCGACCCCGATTTGAACACAAAAGTGCCAAAAACGACGGTCGGCGACCTCAGGAACCCATACTTAGATCAGGAAAACTGATTTTTGACCCTAAAAATTTCACAAAAAATGCTCTATCTCCTAAACTATAAGGTAGTGCACTCTAATTTTTTGTACAAACATAGATCTAAGCAAGCCTGATACATAGAAAGTAAAACCAAAAAATTTTGAGGACCCCCATAAATACTTTTTTTGACA
>OZJO01018290.1:0-19576 GCA_900406225.1 Acrobeloides nanus | reverse complement strand
CCCCCCCCCCCTCTTTAAGGAAAATTTGAAGTAATAAATTAAGGGGCAGTGAAATTTGAAGGTATCAACGTCGGTTTCATAGACCCACCTCATCTGCGTGAGGTTTTAAGTTTGGCTTGCTTGCGAGAGGCCTCTCTGGAGCACCCTGGGTAACGCGAAATGATGGGCTATCAAGTTTTTTGAATTTTTACGACATTTTTTCTAGGTTTTCACTCAAAAATAACATCAGCAACGTGTTCCTCGACTAAAAACCTTAAATAGAAATTTTTCAGTTGATTTAAAATTTTTTTTTGAATTTTGGACCACGATAAGTGCCACATAAATAGTGAACTAGCTCCTAAAAATTATTTTAACAGAGAGAGAGAGTAAAATTTGGGTTGAGGCTCTGAGTCTGCAAAAGAGTAGTTGAGGCTGTATTTCGCCGCAGCCTCAAGGCTGCTATCTGAACAACCTGTTATAATCATAAAAAACGGGGGCTTTTGTAATTTTTAATAGACAAGCCTTATTTGCAGGCGAGATGGTCTAGCCTTTTAAAAAGGTTTTACAAATAAAATGAAGTTTTATCAGTGCTATTAAACTATTAATCTTAGTTGTAAAGAAAAATGACAAAATTTAAATAAGAAACAATCCTGATTATTTCTTTTATAAGCCAATCAATATTTTATTCCTTATCACTCAAACTAAAAATTGCATAAGCAATGAGAAAAAATGGTGCCAAAATCTTTTTTATCAATCAATAAAATAATTTATGGATCTTATAAGTAAAAAGAAAATCTGAAATTAAAAAGTACAGGGTGACTAAAAAAAGTGGATTTACAGGGTGGCTAAAAAAACCGTATTTTTGCGAATTTTCGAGCAATTTTTTGCAAAAAATTTTTTTATAATTTTATAAGCAAAATGATCCCAAAGGGGTTTTTCTATGCGAAAAATCGTTTGCGCGCATTGAAAAATCCTGGAAACGCTTCCCTGACCATGAAATAGAGCAAAAAAAAACATAATTTTTCAGAAAAATTCGAAACATTGGTGATTGCAATCTTGGTGTTCTAGCTAGTAAAGTCATAGAATTCATACGAGCTAGTCTTCTCGCGATGATCTCCAGATTGATCCGCTTTTCTTCTGATGTATATAGTGATTTTTTCCATGGATTTGGCTTTATCATGCACAGTCTAGTGATCACAAAAACATTTTCTCCTTCATCAGACATGTTGATTACTAAAATTTTTAAAAATCGAAAAAAATCATAAGGGAATTCTCCCCTTATGATTTTGCCAAAAAAGTTTCAAAAATCTTAATGGTCTCCCATTATGATTTTTCACAAAAAAATGACCAAAATTTCATATTTTTTCTACACAAATTTCCCATTTTTTCAACAAAATTGTCAAAAATTTTCCATTTTTTCAGCAAAAATTATAATTTGCTGAACATTTTAAGCTTAAAAACAAGCATTTTTTTAAAATTTCGCCTGCGGCGCTGGTTTTTTCTTTTATATAAGGGGTTTTCAATAAAAATTTTTGTAAAAAATCGAAAAAAATTGTCTTGGCCCACCCTTATGTTTTTGTTCAATTTTTAAACAAATTTCTGGAAAAAAATCATAAAGAGGAACTCTGATGATTTTGGGGTTCGACCCAAAATTTTCCCCCCCCCCCCCCCAAATCCTGGATACGGCACTGCTTGGTCCCCCATTATGTTTTTTCGTCTGTCGGCGCAAAATTTTTTGTTGAAAATCACATTTTTAAGCTGAAAATTTCAATTTTCGACAAAAAATTTTTGTTGTAAACATTGAGTTTAGCTGCGCGCTAAACGTCTTGACTTGCGTCTCGAATTCGTGACTCAAGTCGAGACAGTGTCTCGACCTCGTTTGAATTAGTTGGATTATTGACACGAAAACCCTGAATTTTAAATTTTTAATATGTTTAATTATTGGTAATATTTAAACAAACAAAGATGGCATTCGTTTATAGCTCAACGAGACGAACAAAACGACACCAAATTTATCCAACAAGAAAGTGTTGAATCGGCAAAAATTTCTCGAAAATTTTTAAATTTTCTAATGTTTGATCAATTGTTTCAATATCACCGAACCTGATTCAATCAAATCAACCGTGTAAACCCAGTAAAAAATTTTAACTATAAAATTGAACGGATTTCCAAAATTACCTGATATTGCTTGATGAGATGAATAGCACACAACTGAATGATGTGTCAGTGATCAACATATGTCGGTATAATTCGCCGATAAATCTAAAGTATAACGTTTTTCATGGTTAACGTTACGGACAGGGCCGTAGCCAGCATATCGCAACCTATCGCATTGCAATAGGTTTTGCCTTGCGATATATCACAAAAGGGTTGCGATATATCGCAAAATTACGTAGTTGATTTTCTATTAAAACCTCCCACAGTCTTACCTGAAGGCGAGACTACGGTTGATGTCATTACAAAAGACTACTTTAGCAAAAATCCTAATTTCGGAAAATAATTCTTGTTGTTAAAATTTTTTAAATGTTAATAAAAAAATTTTAAAAAAAGTTAAAAACAAAAAAAATTTTGCGATAGTTTTTGAAACATTTGCGATAGGTTTTAAATTTTTTTCCTAACAATTTGCGATAGTTTGCTAAATTCCTTGGCACGGCCCTGGTTACGGAAAATGTCAGCTACTTTTGGCGAAGTAGATAAGGAAGCCATTGAGTCCGCAGGTTCAATCCCGTTAAGAGAAAACTTTTAATTTTAAAGAAAAAAGTTGCCGAATGTAGAGAAACCTATGAAATTCGGGGCTTTTCCGGGATTTTATGTGCCGTATGTTCCGCAAAGATGCTGATGCTTAGATGGGAAAAGAATGGTGTTCTCAACACATGGGGGTTCGAAAATTGTGAGTAGATTTTTTTATTAGCACGAAAACCCTGAAAATCAAGGGAAATTTGCAAATGACATTGCTACAGCCTATTTTGATATCGAAGATAAGCCTAGGCCTAAGTCTAAGCCTAACTCCAAACCAATCCCCATCTGTTAAATAAATTTTTTATATGTCAAATCTAAGGTTGAAAGTGACATCAAACTCGAGTTATCAACCACTAAAAACCCATATATCGATATATGGTATCGAGTTTGGGTGATTTTGATTTCTTGTCACTATTCAAATGACCATTATCGTGCTATCCAAAAAACTACTACAAACTACAAACTTTTTAAATTTGTAGCAATCAAAGATTAGTCTAAAATTAAATTTATGACATGTAATCAAGTGCCATATAATTATAGGCTTAAGCATGTCACAGAGTCTCTAAATCACTCGTGCTAGGTGAAATTAGCAACTCAATAAATCGCAATTTGGTTTATTTTCATAGCAACAATGTCTAAGCCACTAAACCTCACCGCTCCATCAATAGAATATCAAAATTTTATGAATTTTTGTAACTATCTTCATCTATATTTCTATGTATTAACCATCCTAACATTCTTTCTATTCCTACTTTTGATATACCTAATTTTCTATGAAACTCCCAAAGAAATTAAACAACTAAAATGGCTTCTGTTGAATGCTACAATCTCCAACTCTTGCAACGTTACTCTTTATTTTCTGTGGCAACCGATACCAATTCTACCGTTTTTTGGAGGTTTTTGCGTGGGAATTTTTAATTTACTTGGGAGACAGGGGCATTTTCTAGGGATGAGCTTGGCATCAATAGTCATATCGCTAATGAGCAGCTCGATACTAGCTATTCAAGTTTATCAAGTTTTACACCTACAACCAGATAGTGCTGTCAAAAATTTTGTCACAAAACCGAAAAATTTTACTTCAATTTATATTTTATGGTGCATTCTTTCATGCGTAGCCATTTCTGTGCCCCAAAGATTGATGGTGAATTCTGGACCAGAGTTTAATTCAAGTTTGGTAACGGGAAATGAATTAATTAGCGAACTCATGAAGCAAAACGAGGTGAGAAAAAGGGTCATGTGAATGCTAGAAAAATTTTGAACTATTTCTAAATTTTTGGGCCCATTTGAGTTCTGCCCCGGAAAATTATCCAGTTCACGCCATAAAAGAGAGAGAGAGTCCGCACCCTAGAGGCCGCTGGAAAATTTTCTTTTCAAAATCCGTGGTATTTTTCAACTCTTAAATCTTATAGCCCCAAAATTCTCGGATCCTGATTCAGCATCCTATAGAAGGTTCGACCCCAATAGGTCATAATTTCCCAGGCCTGATCTGGACCAGATTTTTTAATCCTTATATAAAGAACTTGTGTTCGTATGTACAGGCGATTTTTTATGGTAAACTCCAAATCGTTACCAACATATACCACGATGTAGAGGGTGGTGAGAGGAGCAAAATGAGGGGTCAATTATGGGTCCACCCCTATGGTTAATTTTTTACAGGGGGTACCCCTAAAGTAAATGAGACTTCCTTTTTAGGATTATGAGGGAAAAACAAAGTACTCTTTTTTGCCTTTTCAACAGAAAAAACGCGCTAATTTTGACTACAACAGAATTTTCGGCCATAGAGAATTCAATGATGACATTTATAATTTATGCACGACCACGCAGGGATGCTATGCATGTCCACGACGTCACCAAAAGGTTGTGGACTCGGCAAACATAACTATGTATCATCCCAGTTGAAGCAGTGCGCCGAAGGCACATCGCTTTGAGCGCCGATAGGCGCTCGGTCTTGGTACTCCTAAAAATGATGTTTAGGCTATTGTTCTTACCATACCCAATCCTATATGGGGCCATATTTTTATCGGTTGGATAATAATTTTCACATGTTTGTTGTTCATCTTAAACATCTTCTTAAACTTCATTTACAACAAAGAAGTCCTCAAAACAAGAGATATGGTGACAGAAAGGACGTTTAAGCTTCAACTACAAATATCAAAATGTCTCATTATTAGTAGTATTGTATATTTCACATTTTTCTTTGTTCCAATGTTGATAACTATTTGTTGTCTGATGCGAATCATTAATTCTGTGTATCTAGGAATTGTCATGTTTTCATTGATTCCACTGAACACGCTTATTATGGGAAGTTATATGGTGTATCAAATTAAGCCATATAGGGCTTTTGTTGTTGAGTGTTTAGGAAAGTATATCTTGAATCGAAATTCTGTATATGCTAGTGGTTAAATAAAAATTAAGTTTGTGTCAGTGGCGTATCTACATGTGGGGGGGAGGTTCTCTTGATGATATCCCCCTTACCTGCTGTAATAAAAAGAAATTCAACTAGGTCCTCTGTTGTTTTCGCAAAATTTTGAAAAAAAACACAATTTATTGGTAAAAAATCCATTAAAATATTCAAATTTTTCTCAAAAATTGAAGTGATGAGGTGGGGTATAGGTGGACGTAGGGGGGGGAGGTGCATTTTTGGGAAAATAACTGCGGGAGGATCCGAAAAATCCAAATTTTAGGAGGGGGCAATCCAGAAAATTGTCCCCCATTACATGTTTCTATTTTTTCAACCTTCCTTTTTTAGGCGATAAAATTATACAGGGAGTTGATTTTGCGTATTATCACGATACTGAAAATTAAGGAGAAGTAAAAATTGACTTCAACTTTATGAATCCTAATATTGAGCATTTAAATTTTGGCATTTAAATAACTATGTATTGACGCGAAAACAAGAAAAACAGGAACTAAAACCTTAGGTGCTAGTCGACAATAGGTATCCAATAAACGATGAAAACTTTATGTATCCAATGAAACTTTGTGTATCATATGAAAAAATCCAAATTTATACGACAGATTAAATTTATTTAAGATAAAAAGTTTAAAAAAACTTATTATTTGCAAGCGATTAATCACATTTTTCTGTAAGCGCAAGGAAACTTCTAGTGTAGTAGAAATTAATGCGACTATGTATCTTAAGGCTAAGTATAATAGAGGACGCATGCATACATCCCGAACACCCAGTCGTACCGGCAGTACGACTGGGTGTTCGGGATGTTAGAAAGGGGTACCAATAAGGTTAGGCTTTTTAATATAGCGGTCGTACTGCTGTAACACTTTTGCCTATAATAGCTGACAATATAGAGGCCAGAAGTATCATCCGGAAGTATCAATTTTTGAAAAATTTTCGAAAAAAACATAAGAGGGGACCAAGGTAAAAAATTTGGCCATTGATTACGTAATCATAGGGGGGGGGGTAGCCAAATGATTACGGTTTGATTACAGGGGGGAGGGGGGGGTCAAAAAATTCGAAATTTTGATTACGTAATATATGGATGACCCCTTGCTGCAAATGTATGCAAAATAACATCGACAATTTTTGAAGCTTACGAAACTAATAAAAAAAGTTGACAAAAAAAGTATAAAAGTTTATAAAAAATTTTAAATAAAGTTTACAAAAAAAGATATAAAAGTTTACAAGAAAAAATATTACCCCATCATATCTGACGGATGGTCAGCTTATGGGGGATAGAAACCCTTCAGCAGCAGTACCACCTTTGGGTCGACCATCGCCTTTATTTTGTTGACCCAACGGACCGTCAAGTACACACAAAAGGAATTGAAGCTATTTGGGGGTCTTTAAAGACTAGTCTGCATCATTTGCACGGGACAAACTCCTTCCAACCTATTTATACCAGTACATGTTTCGTAGGTTTCATGGGATAAGAAAATTTTTCAGCATATTTTGGATGAGAATAGAACCCAATACTCTGTATAGTTTTTTCATTTTGATCTTCGTCGTCGGATTTGTTAATAAATTTGTTTGGACATACACAAAGTTTCATTGGATACATAAAAATTCGGCGTGGCGACAGTTGAGGACGGGCACTTGAGGACGGACATTTGAGGATGGGACATTTGAGGACAAGACATTTGAGGACGGCCATTTGTGAACGGAACATTGGAGGATGGGTGCTATTTAGGGCTTAAAAAAACATATCCCATTTTTGTTCCTCAAATGTTCCGTTCACAAATGGTCGTCCTCAAATGTCCCATCCTCAAATGGTACTTTTACCGTTGGTGTTGTACGGAAACGATAGTTAATCCTCGAATTTGTGCCCGTGATTGTGAAGGACGTTTATATTATAACGCTTAGAGCCTTTATGGTGCAACTTATGGCGGCATTGTTAGAATAAATTTACAAAATAACACAGAAGAGTGCCCACAGGATGCTTGCTGTGAAGATGACAAGCCTGGTGGTCCAAATAAAATTACGTTTACTCGATATTGTGATCCAGAGAGTATTCATAAATGGGCAGAATGTCCACAGGCATAAATTTATCACCGGAGCAAGAAGAACGCCAGATATATGGGGATCTAGTAAATGGGGGTCACCCTGGGGTCTGAGACCAGTGTTATTAAATTTGGGTCACTTGGGGGCCGGACTAAAATATTGGGTTGGTCGGAAATAGGGTTGCATTTTTGACCGGTCAATTTCGAAATGCGATTACAAATTATGATATTATCATAACGCAAGATTTACTCGGAATCAATTTTAAACAATTTTGTAGGGGGTCAGGGAAATTTTTTCAAAAAGAAATTTATTCCAAACAGGGGGCTATCTACGTGAAAAAATATTTTTGGTCGTTTTTGAAAAAAATGGACTAAATTTTTTCGTGTCAAATGGATTTTATTGATAATCAGGCAACGGAAATATTCCCGCAACTTTCCCAAATTCCCGGAAAGTTGTGCAATCCTGAATCCAACAATTTTTTTATCGAATGTTCAAAAAGTTATATCAATCGCTTCAATAATCAATACTATTCAGGCAAAAAACTACAAATCAATTCGAATTTTACATGCAACGAATTTGACCGTCAATTGACGTCATTTGAATTCAAGTGACCGCTTTGACGTCAATTGAATTTGACCGATTCGGTCAATTGACCGCGATGCAACCCTAGTCGGAAAGTCTTGTCGCCTCGTTTTTTAAAGATATTTCGTTCTAGAAATCGAATTTCAATGCGGATTTTTTCAGGTAAGGTTAACGATGTATTCTGGTTCAGATGACGGCATTAAATTTTTGTGTAAAGCAAGTTTTCGTGTAAATACACAAATTTTTTGAAAATATCTCATTTCTGATCATGAAATTTAATTTTAAAATATTGATATCTTGTCAAAAAGGTTCCCCGACAGTTGACCAACCGACACTCCCCTGTTGAGTCGCCCTTGGTTCTGGTTTGACCCAGGAGCACACCATAACAATCCCCCCCCCAGTTTGGGGAGGGGATGTACTCCGAGTACCGAGCAGCCAATTTTGGGGGCTCATCGAGCATTAAAAATTTATGAAAATATAAAGACAGTCGTAATGGCCCCCATTATGATTTTTTTTACAAAAGTGACCAAAAATTGCATTTTTATATTTTTTAAAACCAACAATTGCAATTTTTCATAAAAAATGACCAAAAATTTCCATGTTTATACTGAATCGGGGCCACCTAGCATCGCTTTGGAATTTTAGGGGTGGGGTATTTGTTGGAGTGTGCTCAGAGGTACTAATGGACTCCGGTAAAAACTGCAAATCAAATATGCTAACCACTAGGCCATAGTAACTCATTGGAAATCGCCATGAGCAAGCGATTTTTTCGTTAAATATCATAACAATTATTTCCTATCAATATATACCAGAATCGAAAAAAGCTGACACTTCGATAGGTTATCTTGCGAGACATTTTTAGTTCTCTGGTTGACAAATGTGTCATACACGGCTGTCATTTGTCTTTAGAGTTGTAAAAAATCGTATGAGAGCCAGACCAGACCCGTAGCAGCACTGACCAGAACTTGGCCTACGCTCAATAATTGTGACCCAGGGATGCTCTAACTGAAGGAGAGAGGGTGCATCGTGGTGGGAAGTGTTCTCCAAGTGGAAGCGCGTATTGATGGGGGACTCCAAAGGAAAAGGCGGCCATTTCCACTGATTTCTCAGAAAAATGCTGATTTTTATGTGGCAAATCTGAGAAATTAAAAATAAATAATTTCTTAGAAAATTGCTAATTTTGTGAGGACTGCTGATTTTTTCTAATTTTTATGACTTTTTCTCAGAAAATGTCCAAAAATTTCATTTTTATCCAAAGTTTCAGAAAAATGGAACAAATTTTCCCTTTTTCATCTAAATTCCATTTTTTTAAATTGAATTCTCATAAACATGTATAGCAGGCGCTGTTTTTGTTAAAAAAATGAAGATTTTCACCAAACATTTAAAAAAAATTACACTGGGAGATTTTTAGGTTGACCCAAAACTACCCACCCCATCAAATTTTTCTTAAAGATGGAGATAGGCAGTGATCAAGGGGTGACCCCTCCCATATGCCTCTACATTTTTGCCTCTTCCTCATCTGGAAATATTGAGGAAGCTAGCAAAATTTTTTATTTTCCGATCCTGATTTGTATCTTTGTGGATTCTCTGGCTTTGATGGTGTTGTTTTATTGGTATAGGAAGACTAGTGTAATCAATTTATTGACATTAATAAAGCATGGAAAGATAAGAAGCTTAATAAAAAATTAGGCGGATTTTAAAATCTATCTTTTTTTATTAATTTGAATCAGGAAAAGGAAAAAAGCGACAAAGTTGTCACTTTTTAGTGACAACTTTTTGAAATTTTTACCAAATGACCTTATAGGGGTTTTTCTATGCGGGGAATCGATTAAGCGCATTCTCGAAGAAAGAAAACGCTTCCTTGACTAGGGACAATAATGGGTGACAATTAAGATTTTTTTTAAATTTTCCTGTAATTTCGGGCAAAATCATAAGGGGAACAAGGGAAGTTTTTCGGCCTTTTAGCCGAGTGGGAAGGGAAGTAGCTACCCATGCTACCCCCTAATTATGCCAATGCTAAAATCAGTTTTATCAATAACATAATTATGGGGGAGAGTAGCATGGGTAGCACTATCCCGCCCCCCTGAGGGGCCAAAAAAAATCCCTTATGATTTTGCCCGAAATTTTAGGAAATTTTTTATAAAAATCTTAATTGTCACTCATTGTGTTTTTTTCACCACAAATGACAAAATTTTCCAATTTTTACTAAAAATAACCATTTTTATACAAAATTGTCAAAAATTTGCCATTTTTAACTAAATTTTGAAATTTTCTGATAATTTTCAACAATAAAAACAAGCGTTCTTCGAAAAAATTTTCGCGCCTGTTGGCACGAAAAATCGCAATGGGGACCCTATATTTTTTGAAAATTTTGGAAAAAAAAATTAAATTGGAGGAAAAAAATTAAAAAAGAGAAAAACTCACTGCAATGTCTACTCCCCCCCCCCATTCCTCGGCCTAAATTACGCCTCTGAATTTTAGAGAAAAATTTGAAATTTTGCAAGCTCTTTACTAAAATCAAGGTCAGTAATTTTAAAAATTTCAAAAAGTTGTCACTTTTTACAGACAACTTTGTCACTTTTTTCCGTTCATGGATTTGAATATCTTTGTTAAAAAATTTTTTTAGATTTTTCTCTTTCATAATCCAGCAATAATTCTACAATTTCATTATTATTTTTTCTTCCATTAGACCTAGCTATTTTTATTGCATTATCACCGTCATTATCTTTCTTATTTATATCAGCACCATTTTGCAACAAACAACGAACAATTCCAATATTGTTGTTGTCAGCTGCGTACATAAGACAAGTGGAACCATCATTACCTTGACTATCTATATCAGCACCATATTCTAATAATAATTCGATAATAAATTTATTATCATTTATATTTTCTGCAGCATAATGTAAAACTTTATCACCATCACTATCCTTCTTATTTATATCTGCACGAGTTTGCAATAAATAACGAACAATTTCAATATTGTTGTAGAAAGCTGCATCCATAAGACAAGTTTCACCATTTTCATTTTGACTATCTATATCAGCACCATATTCTAATAATAGCTCGATAATTAATTTATTATCATTTTTATTTTCTGCAGCATGATGTAAAACATTGTCGCCGTTACTATCTTTCTTATTTATATCTGCACCATTTTCCAATAAACAACGAACAATTTCAATATTGTTGTTTTTAGCTGACTGCATAAGACAAGTGGAACCATATTTGTTTTGACTATCTATATTAGCACCATTTTTTAATAATAATTCGATAATAAATTTATTATCATTTTTATTTTCTGCAGCATAATGTAAAATATTTCGTCCGTCACTATCTTTCGTATTTATATCTGCACCATTTTGCAATAGACAACGAACAATTTCAATATTGTCGTTTTCAGCTACGTACATAAGACAAGTTTCACCGTTTTCATTTTGACTATCTATATCAGCACTATATTCTAATAATAGCTCGATAATTAATTTATTATCATTTTTATTCTCTGCAGTATAATGTAAAACATTTTTGCCGTCATTATCTTTCCGATTTATATCTGCACCATTTTGCAATAAACAACGAACAATTTCAATATTGTTGCTGAAAGCTGCTGTCATAAGACAAGTGACACCACCTTCATTTTGGCCTTCTTTATCAGCACCATTTTTTAATAATAATTCGATAATAAATTTATTATCATTTTTATTTTCTGCAGCATAATGTAAGACATTTTTGCTGAATTTATTTTTTCTATTTATATCTGCACGATTTTGTAATAAGTAACGAACAATTTCTACATTGTTGTTTCTAGCTGCCCACATAAGACAAGTGGAACCATCTTTGTCTTGACTTTCTATATCAGCACTATTTTTTAATAATAACTCGATAATAAATTTATTATCATTTTTATTTTCTGCAGCATAATGTAAAACATTTCTGCTGAATTTATTCTTGCTATTTATATCAGCACCATTTTGTAATAAACAACTAACAATTTCAATATTGTTGTTTTTTGCTGCGTACATAAGACAATTTTCACCATTTTCATTTTGACTATTTATATCAGCACTATATTCTAATAATAGCTCGATAATAAATTTGTTATCATTTTTATTTCTTGCAGCACAATGTAAAACACTATCGCCTTCAATATCTTTCTTATTTATATCTGCACGATTTCGTAATAAGCAACGAACAATTTCTACATTGTTGTTTCTAGCTGCCCACATAAGACAAGTGGAACCATCTTTGTCTTGACTTTCTATATCAGCACTATTTTTTAATAATAACTCGATAATAAATTTATTATCATTTTTATTTTCTGCAGCATAATGTAAAACATTTCTGCTGAATTTATTCTTGCTATTTATATCAGCACCATTTTGTAATAAACAACTAACAATTTCAATATTGTTGTTTTTTGCTGCGTACATAAGACAAGTTTTACCATCTTTGTTTTGACTATCTATATCAGCACCATATTCTAATAATAGCTCGATAATAAATTTGTTATCATTTTCATTTCTTGCAGCACAATGTAAAACATTATCACCGTCACTATCTTTCTTATTTATATCAGCACCATTTTGCAATAAACAACGAACAATTTCTACATTGTTGTTTCTAGCTGCCCACATAAGACAAGTGGAACCATCTTTGTCTTGACTATCTATATCAGCATCATTTTTTAATAATAACTCGATCATAAATTTATTATCATTTTTATTTTCTGCAGCATAATGTAAAACATTTCTGCTGAATTTATTTTTGCTATTTATATCAGCACCATTTTGTAATAAACAACTAACAATTTCAATATTGTTGTTTTTTGCTGCGTACATAAGACAAGTGTTACCATATTCATTTTGACTATCTACATTAGCACCATATTCTAATAATAATTCGACAAGCCCTTTATTGCCATCTTTATTTTCTGCAGCAAGATGCAGAGCAGTATTGCCGTGACCGTCTTTTATATTTGGGTCTGCACATTGCTCTAATAAAGTTCGAACAAGGTCAATGTTATTTCCTCGAGCTGCAGATAAGAGTCTAGGATCAGAGATTAAGGCCTTCTTATCCAAACGTTTGACAATAATCACATTTCGATTGTTAACGGGCTGAAAAATATTCATAAGAGCTCTTAATACGGCTCCTTAAAATTGATAAGAATTTAAAACTCGCCGATTCGTTAACACTCACTGATTGGGTTGGATAAACTTGAAAGAATGAAAGAACAATCGATGTAAAAAGTTTATGAGGCGATATCTTGACTTTTCGAACCCAGTTCAATATAACGGAGGGCACAGAAAAAAATTTTCCGTTTTCTTTAAAACCAATGTATACCCTCGTTTTTTGGGGTCGCTGAACACGAATTTGAAGTCCTTTTTTTGATCCGACTTATATTTTTTGGGATATGACATATGGGCCTTATACGGATATGCCAAAATGCCCTATTGAAACAATAGGCTTTATCTCAGCGTAGTTAAATCCATTTGGGATGGTATTGGCGTCACTTAATAGGCATTAGGAAAAAAATGCATTTTTTACCCCAACTTTCTAGGCGTCATAACTTTTACAATTAATGTTTTGCAATAAGATAGACACAACATAAAATTCATCAGAAACCATAGTTTCATAATATAATCACGATATATTGCAAAAATTATTCTTATAGACACGTTTGGCCAAAAACTGTATATTTTGGGGTCAAAAAATAGTTATTGATAAAAATTGAAGTGTAACTTTTTTCTACCCGAAAAAGTCTATGTTCTTTACAAAAGATTGAGCTCAACTTTCTAATGACACCAAAACTACGTCTCCAACATTTTGGATTTCCGAGATATATCCATTTTACTATATTCACCCAATTTTCAACATGCCTTAGCAGTGGCGGCGTTAGGAGGGGCTAAGAGGCTATAATCCCCCAAATCGGCCGAAGGCCAGAAAAAGTCTAAGAGTCCCCTTTATTGGGCAGTCTTCGGTCTATCAAAAATTTCATATGCTCCCCCTTATGATTTTTTAATTTTTGACAAAATTTTTTTCAAAAAATCAAATTTTTACATAAATTTTCCTATTTGTTAACATTTTTTAATCAATTTCTCTTTTAAAAAATTATTTTTTCCTTGAAACATTTTTTGGAGTTTAGTACCCTCAACCTGGAGGCTACCGCCGCCACTGTGCCCTAATGTTAAAGGGGGTATAAATTATGGACTATTTCATGAAAATTTTTTGTCTAAAATGATCATTTTTAGGGATAATTCTATGCGAAGAAACGATTGCGCGCACTCCCGAAGCGTGAAAAAATCGTCTTGACCATGTTTCCGAGAAAATTTTGTTTTTGCTTATATGGACAATAGAAAAATTTATTTCCTCAAATTTTTTGTAAAAAAGATCCTTATAAAGGTAATTTTTATACGAGGAATCTATTGCGCTCTTTCTTGAAGCGTGAAAAAGCCATCCTGACTCAGTTTCGATTACCATGCTTTTCGGTTTCTATCGTAATTTTTTACAAGGCCCAGGAGACCCGTGAATACAGAACCAGAAGACGAAAATGAAGAGCAGAATATCTTTGTTGATTGTTTAGAAGAGCTTTTATATTCTGTGATAATGAAGATTAAAAGTTTAAATTTTATGTCTTGGATAATTTTTGAATTTTGTAAAATAAAATTTGTGTGTTAGATAGAGATTATCGCATAAAATTACCCCACCCACAACCACTAGGGGGGGGGGCATTTTGGCATATCCGTATAAAGCTCATATATCGTATCCCAAAAAATATAAGTCGGATCAAAAAAATGACTTCAATTTCGTGTTCAGCGACCCCAAAAACGGGGGTATACCTTGGTTTCAATGAAAACGGAAAAACTTTTTTACTGTGCCCTTTCTCGGTTCGAGTTTTCGACATCACCTCTTAAGAGTTATTAAGCGTAAAAGCAAGCATTTCCGAAAAAATTTACACCTGCGGCGCTGGTTTTTTGCTTTTCAGTAAACATTTTTAACAAAAAACGTCGCTTCAAGCAGCGGCCAAATAGGGAAAAAATTTTTGTCGAAATACTTCCCTCTCCAAATTTGGTCCAAAGTTACGGACTGGACATACCCTGATTTTTTTACCTGATAAATGTCAAAAATTGGCTTTTTTCATGATTTTTCGCGAAAATAGAGATCGAGATAATTACGTTTAATTTTTGCTTTTCGTTGTAATACAAACTTTTTAAAATTTTTTTCACTTAGGGCCTATTCCTCCAGTCCTTGTACTTGTAAATTTTTACAAGTACTTGTAAAAAAGTATTCATTTACGTTTGTTTTTATAATTGTATTTATAAATCCTACTTATAAATTTTTTTACAACTACAAGTACAAGGACCGGACGAACAGGCCCTAAATCGGCAAATTTCAATATAAATATCTTTATTATTGTAAAATATGAATTGTAAACGATATTTATTTTTCATTTTTTGAGCAACAAAGTCACTCTTTGCACAAAAATTGAAAAATATGTTTTCGTTGTAATAAATAAAAATTTTCAATTTTATTGCAAAAAATGGACTTTTTTGCTCAAAAAAGAAATATGCATATTTTTTTAATCGTCAACAATTATAATTTACAATAGTAAAGATATTTACATTGAAATTTGTCGATTTATTGCAAAAAATTCAAAAAGTTGTGTTTTACAACGAAAAAATGAAATTTCAAGAGAAATTATATCAAAAACTATAGGGACTGAGAGGTTGCCGTAAAAACAAAAAATGCTTCATTGTTCTTGAACTTTATGAATGTATATTTTTACATAACTTTTTTCCGAGTGGTCCGGTTCTTTAACAGCTATTTGTGATTTGCCAATATACAAAAATTAAAATACCTTTTCTGGTGAAATAAAATTGAAATTAAGAAAATTAAACATATTCATCCTCGATGCTACATCACGTATTAATGATCTTCGTAATAGCCTTATTAAATTCAAGCTTTCACAAAATGGGAAATCAGTTTTAGGCTCCTCATTTTTTTTATGTAAATTTTTCCAAAATTCAAATATATCCGTAAACGTATCGCGATTCTAAATTTTAAAACAAATTTTTATAACCAAACAATTTACTAAAAATTCTGGAAGCTTTCCAAATAGTCCTCTATACACAATCAGCCCCACAGACCAAACATCTGCTTTGTGATCATACTTTTCTTGGGTATATATTTCTGGCGCCATATAAATAGGAGTACCAACTATAGATTTAGCAAGTGTGTTATTAGAAATAAATCTAGATAGCCCGAAGTCTGCAATTTTTAATGTGAGATCATTTATCAATGGATCTGTTCTATTTTCGTTATTATGTAAAAGTATGTTCTAAAATAGTTATTTTTAACCCTCTGATGCAGGCACGTTTTCAGCTTTCGAAACTTCGGTGACTCCTTCCTACAACTTTTTGTGAGGAATCTTTTGCGCGCAAAATTAGCACATAAAAAAATTAGATTTTTGGACAATTGAAGTTGTCAATTTTTGGTGCAAGAACTAAGGGATATGGTCAAAAAAATTTTTCGTCAACAAAATTTCCCCAAACCCATGGTTGGCTATCAGAATACATAAGTTTATTTTTAAAATCGTCAAACTGCAGATTTTGAAAATCCTGGCTACGTTCCTGCTCCGATTACTGAGCAATGTTTTGAAAATTAAAAAAATACTCATAACTTTTTTGGTTTTTTAAAAATTGTACAATAACAATGTTATCAGAGAAAGGTTTCGAAAAACAAGAAGAACAAATTATCGATAGTGAAAATCAATTTCGTTTTGTGCTAGTAGAAATCAGCCAACTAGAAAAGATACTGCAGCATTGCCTAGAATGTGGTAGACTTGCTGGCGGATCAAAGTCAGGTTCAAAGCGAAACATAAAATGTTGCCTGATTTCTATTAGCACAAAACAAAGTTGATTTTCACTATCGAGAATTTGTTCTTCTTCTTGCTCTTCGAAGCCTTCCTCTGATAACATCGTTTTTCTATAAAATAAACTTATAGAACGACATTTTTTTAGCAAAAAATCGATTTTTTCCAATTTTCTTTTCAATGTACTCCCTGAATTAGGGTCAGGAAAGTGTTTTCATGCTTCGGTAGTGTGCGCAATATTTCTCGCGTAAAATTATCCCTAGAAGGGTCGTTTTTGAAACATTCTTTGAAAAATTTTTTTAGCCGAAATGCAGACGAGATTTTCAGTCCCCTTTTAAGGACCCATATATGATTTTCCATTTTTCAGAAAGATTTATAGCCCCCTAATGATACCATAGGTTTTAAATCACGGTGAATTATTTTCTTCGAATATAATAATTGCAATCCACTTGCTAATTGTTTTAATATTATATTCATGTCACTCGTGTTTAAAGGTGCATGCTCGTTATAATATGATTCCAAATCACTATAATTACATAATTCCATCACAATAAAGATATATCTATCAGCACTTTCGGTATGATAATGTGTCACTATATTTTCGTGGTTTATAGATTTGAGAAGCTAAAAATTGAATCAATGAAAATATCAGGGTGAAAACTAAATTTTTGAGATTTTATCACTCCTCCACCTCTTGATCACTTTGAGTGCTTTTCAGTTATTTTTTCATGCTGAAGACGATGTTGCAAAAATTTTTTGAAAAAATTCACTGTAGGCTCTAGGGCTTTATCTTAAAATATTAAAGAACCAATGATTTTTGGAGCTTAAATTCTCTAATAATCACAAGAAATCACAATGTTTCAAGAAAAATTATGAATTCCCTATCTAAAATTTATCTATATAGGTGTTTTTGTGAAAATTTAGATTGATTTTCTTGAAGTAAAGCAGCGTGACTGTAAATATACGGTTTTCTTAAGATTTATAGTGTACGATACCCTATATTCTTTTAAAGGATCAGTCCACTCGGAAAAAAGTTGCCCTCCACCCGGTTGTCAATGATTTTTTGGGTTTTAGAAAATGGATGAACGTCCCTAGCTCTAAACTCCCTAAAGAAATTTTTTTCAAAAAATTATTGCCGCATCGAGTTCATCATGACAAAATAGCCGGAAAGCACTTGAAGTGATTACGATTTAAAGAAGATTTATTATTGCTGAAAAATTGCATTTTCTGAGTAAAATGTTTCTTTTGACCTAATTCTTTTTTAAAACGGATAAAATCGAAGCTCTAATTAAAAAAAAGAATTAGGTGAAAAGAGCACATTTTACTTCGGATAACCCGTATATAAGTTTGATGAAGATTTTTTGTTGAAAAAAATTTTTGACCTCATCCCTTGGCTGTAGGATCAAAAAGCACAAGAATCAACAAAGTCAATTTCCGCAAAATCAAAAATTTTTCGCGCTCTAATTCTGCGCGCAAAGTTTTCTCAGAAAATTTGGTAAGGGGCTGTAACATCGCAGAGGCTGAAAGTGCGTAGTTTTTTAGGAAATTGGCCTCTAAGTTTTGGCTAACCTCAAAAATCGATTTGTTGAGGTTAGCCAAAACTTAGAGGCCAATTTCCGAAAAAACTACGCACTTTCAGCCTCTGCGATGTTACAACCCTTATCAAATTTTCTGAGAAATCTTTGCGCGCAGAATTAGAGCGCGAAAAAATTTTGATTTTGCGGAAAATTGACTTTGAGATTCTTGTGCTTTTTGATCCTGCAGCCAAGGGATGAGGTCAAAAATTTTTTTCAACAAAAAATCTTCATCAAACTCATATACGGATTATTCGAATACGTATGTTTCAAATAAAAAAAATTTAATTGCAGATTTTAGAAATCCTGGATCGCCTCTGTTCACATATTATAAATCTTACCATTATAATTTCACTTTCTCTTTCTACATTTATTTGAAACATTGTCATATTTAAATTTGCTTTTCTTATTTCTTTTACAGCGACAACATTGCCCTTCTAATAAATAAAATTTAAAAGAAGAATATAAACTTAGAATGCTTACTTGCTTATCATACCCCTTAAATACTATTCCAAATCCGCCATTACCAAGTTCATTTTCGTGGCTTCTATCAAAATAATAATGTTCACCAACTAATACAATATTCCGCAATTTGACAATATATTTGTAAAAGGAATATATTGTTATAATTAAAACTATACTATAAACTAAGTAGCTTCTATCAAAATAATAATGTTCATCAACGAACATTTTGAACAAATAACGTAAAACTGTCAGTGTACCAAAAATTGATTTTTTAAGAATTTTATCACTCAAGCTTTGCTGAAAAAAATTGTTGCATATGGACCTCTTATCATCATTAATTACATAATGGGCCAAAAAACCGGATTTTTGCGATTTTTCGAGCAAATTTTCGCCGAAAAATTAAAAAAAATTTTTCATACAATCCTATACGGAGTTTTTCTATATGAGAAATCTATTGCGAGTATTGAACAATTGTGAAATCGCTTCTCTGACCCTGAATCAGCCAAAAAATTCTCAAAAAATAGCAGAATTACGGTTTTTAGGACTGATTCAGGGTCAAGGAAGCAATATCGCAATTTTTCATTGCTCGCAATCGATTTCTCGCATAGAAAAACCTCATATAGGGTTGTTTTGAAAAAAAATTTTAAAAATTTTCTCTGTGAAAATTTGCTCAAAAATCGCAAAAATCTGGTTTTTTTTGGCCCACTCTGTAGATCTCGAAATTTTATTAAAATTTTCCGTCAAAAACAACGAACAATATCAGTATTTCTTAAAACACGTTATTTGAGAAAATCTATCTTCGGGGCCCGCACACCACCCTAGAAAAAAGTTTACATAAAACTCGAAAAAATAATTGCATAGAAAGTTTTATTATGGTCTCTAGTTACTAAAAAACTAAACCCCACGTTC